>KE504134.1:166939-415315 GCA_000344655.2 Fomitopsis schrenkii
CGACGACCGATGGAGAGACATCGACGTACCGTACGGCGAAGTAGGCTGCCTGTCCTTCTCGCGCGTAGATTTCATCGACTCCGGGCCAGTACTCGTCTTCGCACGCCGTCTCTGTACAAGACTCTGGTGCCCATGACTCCGTAGTGACGTTGTTCATCGAGCTCTCGGTGCTGGCAGATATGGAAGTTGTCGAGGGCGGGACAGGAGACAGCGACGTCGGCGGAGGTGGGTTTTCGACGTAGCTCTTCTTCAAGCTCTTGAGCATATCGCGGATCCCGCGGATCCCCAACTTGCTACTCTTCCGCTTCTGCTTCTTCACCGCCGCTGCCGGAGCGGTGGGCAGACAGGCTGGTAAGGCACAACGTGTACGACATCCGCGAGCACCGTTATGGACCTGCCCACTTGCCTATGGACCCACGGACCTATTCGCACCTGTGCAAAACCTGTACCTGTATACCCGTACCGTACAGACATGTGTAGGATACATGAGAGTGGGCTGAATCTATACCGTGATTTCGCGAGTATGGTTGCTTAGAATGATATATCAGTATTTATGCACTGACACTTGCTGTCACGGAAGCTCTGAAATCTGCTGAGTGCTTTGAGTGTGACTGAAACATACTGAACATGCTGAGGACGTCTGAAATATACTGAATAGCTGAGGCTTCTGAGCGTCGCGCGTCAGGCGTTCAGAGCCTCAGCGCTTGCACATTTTGCTGATGCAAAGCCCTCCCCATCCAGCCCCAGGCCAATGGGCAGCTCACCCCTACCCGCCTTCGTGAACAGCGCCCCCAGCCTCGCGAACGTCTCCCTAGCCCTTCGCTCAGCTTCCCTCTCGTCCCGTCCCTCCGCCCTGACACGGTTCATCTCGTTCCGCAGCCTCTCCAGCTCCTCTCGCAACACCTCTGCCCGTCCCTCCGCCGCACGCCGGTTCGCCACCTCCGCAGCCGCCTGCTCCAGCGCGTTCTCCTCGCCGCGCCTCACGCGCCTCAGCTCGTCCCTCAGCCGGGCAATGTCCTCCTGTGCCCGCGCGAGCTCTTCTCGGGCGCGAGCAAGCTCGCCCGATGTGCTTTCGGTGTCGCGCTGGAGCCGCCGACACGCGGTGTGTTTGGTAACGAGCTCGTCCTCTAGCTTGCGCTTCTCCTTGCGGACGGAGAGGAGTGTCGCGGTCTGCTCCGCAGCGCGGTTGCGCAGGGACTGAATTTCCCGCTCGAGCATCTGAACATGCTTGTCGCGCTCAGAGTATGAGGCGGTCCGAGAGTGGGAGTTGGTCTGCGTACGGGAACGACTGGGGCTGCGCTCGCGATCCTCACCACGGGTCGGCGTGATATCGCCGCGTTCACAGGGGACTCCCTCAAGACTAGTCGGCGATGTAGGTGCCTCGAGGGGTACCTTGCCCTGAGATTGCTCGTGCGCCACACGTACCGCAGGCAAGTTACCAGTGTCGATAAGACATTCGCGAGTAGGCCCGGTTCCGAGATCCACCTGCGACGTCCTGGCGAGAAGGTGCGGAAGATCCATGCACGAGCGGGCCCTCGCCTCGGCAAACTCCGAGGTAACCTGTGCTCTTGGGACGTCTGCGCCGTAGACTTGCTGCAGGCACTCCGTAGCTCGGCGCACATGCGAGGCAGAGTCAATAGCCCCACCTTGGGCAGCAAGGTCGCGATGGCAGCTCGAAAGCATGAGAAATACAGGTTTGATGTCCGACTTTGGGAGGGAAACCGGTGGCGAGGTCATTACTAGCAGCATCTCTTGAGCCAAACCCGACGCATATACGCATATACCAAGACCATGTGACATACCTTCGATCATTGCCTCGAGAACTGCTATAGCAGACTTGAAAAGACCCTTGATGCGGTACTGTATCGCGACGATCATCCACTTGTCGCATTCCAAAGCGCAACTCGCGATAGCCTTCAAAACAGCGATGATCTTCGCTGGGTCGTCCTCCAGCTTGCGCAGATCGCATGTCACGGGTTGTCCGTTGTAGGTCAATGTGATGATGGGTGACAACGCGGGTACGTCGCTGGGGACTCGGAGTCCGTCAAGATGCGGAATGCCTTGCACTTGCACCTCCTGATGGGCCCCATTATCCAGTTGTCGCGTGCTGGCAGCGGGCGTCTTCACGCCTTGAGCCTCAGTGTTGGCATCTCGGGTAGGGCCGGCAGTCTTCCGCGGTGACTGCACGACGCTATTTATTCGTCGGGGCAGCGGGAGCATGCGCCGCGGCGACGAACCGGGAGAGGTTGTCGCTGCATAGTTCTCCTTGTCACTAGCCTGACGGTTCAATGGTGACTGTAGGGACAAGGGCGACTTCGCAAGCGCTTTTGGGGTGCGAGAATCTAGGGATAGAACACTGTACGCGTCACCAGGTACCGACGGCCCAGGATCCGCGTTCTTTTCGCTCCGACGAGCTTTCTTCTTTGGAGTAGACTCGTTCGACGACGCGACCTCGCCTTCGGACATGCGCTTCAACAAGCGTCGATCTTCGCGTGGCTCCTGCTTGACTTCCACAACATGTAGAGCAAGGCGCGAGGAAGATGGGGTTAGAGAATACAATGGAAGGGGCTGGACAGGCTGGACGACAGACAGGAAGTGCGCGACAAGCTGTGGCGACTGCGAGACAACGTGCAGCTTTGTGCTCGAGACCTGGCGAGCTCGGGCACGTCGGACGGCGTCCTCGTCGACGAACTCAATGAAACAAGTCATATGTGTGCGGTCGGCACGCGTGTCCCAGGGCGAGATGGACAGTCTGGGTGGATATATGCGCTCAGTAAGTCCCTTTTGTAGCTGCGAGCGCGGACGACACGTACATATGTCCGCATTGTGCGTAAGTGTCGCGAAGCTGGATCATGGTCAAGGTCGTCTCGACAAAGACGACGCAGTCTGCGCGCCGAGACATCGTGTCGGGGTGCGTGGGGGGAAGGAGGGGCGTCCGATGGGGAGCGCAGCGTCTGCGCAGATTTTAGGGCATCTGGGCGACTTCTGGAAGGCGCATCGACGGGTCAGAAGGTGAACGGGCTGTCGCGGATGTGGTGCGGCACGTCACCGTAAGCAACACCGACGCCGCCATACTGCCACTGCCCGCCCTCTTGGTGCTCCGTGACAGCTTCCGAATCTAGATTCAGAACCACCAATCTGGGATTCCCGCTACATAGATCGCGTTGCGGAAGTGGCAGCGCAGTCAGACTGTGGGTGTCTGCGCCCGCGTTTAAGTCTTGAAAGTATATGCACGATGTCGATTCTCAGTACCACCGTTGCGGTAGGTACACTTTACGCCCTTCATTAAGCGACGGAGAAGCGTTCAGTTCGAGTCGCTAAGTGGCGGCAACTTCAGCACTACGGTTTCGTGAGATTTACTCGGCGGCAGAGGATGAGCAGCCCGGCGACGTGCAATCTGAGCTCAACATCAGAGACGACACCAAGTTCAAGCATAAGCTACCAAGCAGTATACGCGGAGCAGTCAGCGTTCAGCGCTTCAGCGCTCCTCGCCACAAGCGCGACATGGAACTGTACAGCAGATTCGGCAAATGCCGGTGGCTCATCAAACCTTGTTTCGTTGTGGCGGCGAGCCACAACAATATCAAACAAGCCCGGTGAGCGCAGGCGGCATACTTACTCGTCGTCGAACGTCCCATTACCGAATCCCCCTCGCGGTCGCCTCAAGACTCACGACATCAAAATGGCCGCGGTACAGACTCTCCCCAAAGACCTCTCCAAGCTTAACGGCGAAGTTAAGCTCTTCGGGAAGTGGGACACCCAGGAGTGCGTACTTGGCATGGCGATGTTGTGCGCAGATAGTCTGACGAACGCCACCTCTCTTCGCGCCTGCGTCTCTCGGTGATAGTGTCGAGGTGAAGGACATCTCCCTCACGGACTACATTCAGATCCGCCATGCGGTCTTCCTCCCCCACACCGCCGGCCGTTACGCCAAGAAGCAGTTCAAGAAGGCGCAGATGCCCATTGTTGAGCGTCTCGTCGACAGGTGTGTCCTACCTATTCTCTTGCCCTGAGATGCATACCAGCATCCGCGCAGCTTGATGATGAAGGGCCGTAACAACGGCAAGAAGCTCCTTGCCCTCCGGATCGTCGCCCACGCCTTTGAGATCATCCACCTCCTCTCGGACCAGAATCCCATTCAGGTCCTCGTCGACGCCATCGTGAACACTGGTCCCCGGGAGGACTCGACGCGTATCGGTTCCCAGGGTACTGTTCGGCGTCAGGCCGTCGATGTCTCCCCCCTGCGCCGGGTGAACCAGGCGATCTCTCTTTTGACCACCGGTGTAAGTACCTTCGCTCGTGTCCGTGACCCTCACCGCTTAGACATTTGGTATCAGACCCGCGAGTCGGCGTTCCGTAACGTCAAATCGGTCGCGGAGTGCTTGGCGGACGAGCTCATCAACGCGGCGAAGGGCTCATCGAACTCGTATGCCATCAAGGTTCGTTTCCACTTCATCTCCCTTTTCGTGAGAACGAAAACGACCATTGGTTCCACAGAAAAAGGACGAGCTGGAGCGTGTCGCGAAGTCCAACCGGTAAGGAGAATCGGGGGTGCGCCGTGGCTGGCTATGGGTCTACTGCATGTTTTCTCTCTATTGCTATCACTATCATGTCACTCCATGCCGCACATGAATGCTTATGGCGACGCTCTCGTGTAATGAGCCCGCGTGCTGGCGTCACGAGTCAAGACCCCGGCTCGCTGTCCTATGTAGCCTCGTACTACTCAGCGTTCTGGACGGCAAAGCAATACGGAACTTACATTCGCTTCGCGCTCCCCGCAGCGCCCGGGCAAATCCCTGACGAGTCCAGCTCAGTCTGGCTCTGGTATTGCGCCCTACGCATGAAAAGGTCGAGAGGAGCACCCTCAGGCCGGCTGCCTCTAAGGCATTAAGCTCCGTTGAGTTGGACGGTAGGGACCGTACTGTAACTGTAACTGTAACACGTATCGGAGAGAGAGTAAGCTTGATTTATGCGCCCAGAGGTTGGTTCAATCTCAGATCCAAAACATCGCAACTACGTAGGCGCCAGTGGCGTCCAGCGAGTCGTTCGCGAATCGCTTGCAGCGGCGATACACATTTGTTTCCGCCAAACCCCCTCGCTTGTCTAGCTCATCTGAGCCAGCGATCAGTACTCCCTACCTCTGGGCTGCCTTTTATGGCCTCGCGTCGGTAGAACTGGACAGCGAATGCACTGACACGGCGACATTGGTACATCACTCCGCCGGGTCCTATAGCAGTCCTTCACTATGATGTATCGCAACAGAATTGGTATTTCCCGGCCATACGCTGTTCTTTCCACCACTCTTTGCATCCTGTGGTTAGTCGCCGTTAGCCAAAATGAACTGTGGACCTTCTCGCAGCATGTACGGGGATGCGGATGGCCAGACGAGGCCCTAGAGCTCCAGGTATGCTCGATACTTGTCATTAGAGTATATGGGGGACACCTACGTATACTAAGCGGTCTGATAGCAGCGAACTTGACAGCAGTGTGGGCTCTACGCATATGCTACTTGTCGCAGACCCACAGATCCTCGACGCACATTCGTATCCAGGACGACATCCATGGCTCGTTTGGTTGAGCCAACAGATCGTCGACCTCAACATGCGCAAGAGCTGGCGCGCTGCACAAACGCTGCATCCCGATGTAGTGGTCCTTCTTGGAGATATGATGGATAATGGACGTATGAGTTACCCGGTCGGAGAGTACGTCCGCCCACTCATTCTCGTCACCGGTTCTGGCCAATCTCTGAATGTACACTCTGAGCTACCCGTCTCGTTGAGGGACTTGGGTCTTCCTCGGCCTCAGAATCGTGCTTTGTATGGCTATTGTGAGCACAAGATATTGACACGAACCACCGGTTGACGCGCTGCTCTCCCTGAAACCCCTCAAGCGCGTACCCACCAGATGGACAGGGAGCGTGTGATGATGTCGTATCAGATAATTTGAGATGTGTCTTCTAATGCGCTAGATATTGCTTCTGAAACAGTTGCGCTCATGATGTCTTGCACAGATACCAGGACTACCAGCAAAGATTCCAGCGCATATTCAGGCACAGCCAGCCCATCCCCACCTACTATATCCCTGGAAATCACGACGTCGGGTTGGTATCTGATACTCCTAATTCTTGCTATGCCTCGACTGACTCGACGCACCTAGACTTAAAGGGCGACCGCTCGGCGTCTCCCCCGACTCTGCTGAACGATATGTATCACATTTCGGGCCTCTTAACCAGCTGTTCGAACTTGGCAACCATACATTTGTGCTCATTGATGCGCCCGGGCTCGTGACGGAGGAAGACATGCGCGCACGCAGCGGATATACCTACCCTCATTGGGTAGATATGAACCCCAATGGCATCATCGCGTTCATACGCTCCTTGGCCCCTCGTACGTGCTGCTCGCTGTCACTGAAATTGAGCTGCGGAATTTGATAGCCTGCAGATGACAGCCCGAATCCTCGAGTTCTGCTAACACATATCCCTCTTGCTCGGCCGGAAGGCGCATCCTGTGGCCCCCTGCGCGAGCACGGCACAATCCGGCAAGGAGAGGGCGCGGGATACCAAAATACACTGACCCCACATACGACAGAGTTCGTACTGCAACACGTACGTCCGTCACTCGTATTCAGGTGAGTCCATCCGCATCTCGCGCGACGGCAGGGCACTGATACCATGCAGCGGCGACGACCATGACTACTGTGAATACATACACAAGTTCGGCTCGTCGGACGCGGACGACACACCGAACGCCGGCACCGTCAAGGAGGTGACGGTCAAGTCGATCTCGATGGCGATAGGGGTCCGACAGCCTGGCTTCCAGCTCCTCTCTATCGGTGCGCCGCCGACGCGGTTCACGACGTCGCTTGCTACCGTGCCGTGCCTCCTCCCGGACCAACTAGGCATATACCTCAATGTCTACGTCCCACTCCTCGTGTTCAGCCTGCTCCTCCTCCTGGTGTCCAACCTTCATCGAGTAGCAACTCAAGGCCAGTACGTGAGCTGGGTCGCGCTCCCGGGATGGTGCCAGTGCCTGCGGATTCCTGGGTTCATGCTGTTCGGAAGGCGGATCATGCTGCGACTTCCGCTCAGCGAGCAGCCGTATGAAGCGGACGATGTGGAACTAGGAAACACCGGAGGCTCCGGGGCAACGAGAGCGAGGCGATATCAAAATACTAAGCGGGGTCGGGGGCTCGTGCGAGGGTTTGTAAGGGACGTTGCCGACGTGGCATGGATGCCACTACTGCTCTTCGTCGCGCTGGCGTGGTGGGTCCAATGATATATCTGTGTGTACGTGAACTTCCCCACGGTTTCGGGCTGAGCATAGGCTGTGAACGCATGTGAGCATCCGAGTATTCAGACGCACGTTAACCGCCCATCCCCCTCTCAGAAAGGTTGTTTTTAGAGTCTGCCTACGGGAGACTACCTCGACCCTCACTCAGTGGTTTGAACAGGAGGCCCACACGACCGTCAGGAGTTTAGAGACAGGGCAGGACCAGGGGCCCGGGGTCTCAGCCGAAGGTAACGACACCTTCGATGTGCATGGCAGGTCCGTACGAGATATTAAACCTTAGACTTATACAATACTTATACGACCGTAGAGCGACTTATGAACTTGCATCAGGTGCTGCCCGTGCGCGAAGTACCACAATCTGAGAGAACCCCGATTGGTACCCTTGGCCTGATCGTGAGGTATGTATGTAAGCAGGTCTCCATCGTGAGGACCATCACTTTCAGCTCACGAATTCCGGCAAATGGGTGTCCACAATATGTATCGTGCGCCATCTTCCCCGGCCACTCTTCTCGGAAAATCAGATAGAGACCATCCTCTCAGCATCCTTGGAGCGGACAACCGCCGTCCTTAACTAACTAACACTCGAGAAAGTCGACGCTCTCCTACAACTGACAAGATCATTGTGGGATCGACTCCGTACGCTACAGAGGACCAGTCGGCCACATCTACTACGTGAATGCATTACCTTGCCGCTATCATTGCGCAGGGGGTCTGACCATTGCGCCGCGGCGTCGGTTAGTGATGTACTAATTGTCGAGTTAAATTTGTGTCGTTCTCTCACCCCCAGTGTGCCCCCTGGGGCAATCTTTCTCGGTAGGCGTCCTCATTAACACTGAGACGTTGAATAGGTCAGTTGTCTACTACACGTCGTGCCGCTGATCCCGCCGAGTACTATGTACTGCCTTCTCGGTGGCCGTGCATCTACCTTGAAGGTGCTGTTAGTATTAATACTGCGTGGATTGTTTTAGTGCATGAGTCTATCGCCTTTGCGGCTGTCCCCGGCTGTCCCCGTGGGGCTTCCGTTTCTTCGTCAAATTTCTTTCCATCTCGCGAGCACCGGTACTCCTGCACAAGCGTGGCCCTACACCGGCCTATTACTAGCAAGCCACCGCCGCGCCCTCCATCAAACGAGTCCTGGCTCTCACATCCAACGGTGCACAAGTATTCGCATGCGCCGACAGACTCATTCCCGCATGGACCAGAGGAGAGGCTTGTTCCACCTCGCCCTCACATTCCTAGCGGAGGTACGAAGAGGCAAGGATAAGCTGTGGTCTGGATGGAGCTCTACTGACTCACCGGGGAGGACTTAGATTGGTGGTTACATGGGCGGAGTCGTCGTGGACTTGCTGCGCAGTAGTGGGTTTGGTGATTCGAACCGTTCCGCACCATTGTGCTGTAGTGTTCGCTGACTAGCTCAACAGATCACATCACAATGTACTTCGATCCCGCGGGGGTGGCTTCGTAAGTCTGAATACTCACACAGAATCCCGGTGAATGGGTGAAGCATAGGGTGATTTGTACACGATCTGTCTTCCACCATGTTATGTCGCTCGGGAACTCATGCACAAGATGTTCCCGCTCAGCGACATAGACGGAGGACACGGAAGCGGGTGGAAGATAAAGCGGGACACAGGAGCGGGGTTTAAAATTGAGACGACTCTCAGGCCCCTCCGAATGAAGTAGAAACCGCGTTCGTGCCCAAATTACACTCGCCTCAGCCGATCTGGCACCGATCAACAGATGGAGGAACGATCGCTCCGAGTTGTATGTGAGGTACGAGCATCGCACCGGGAGCGGCATTTAGTCGGGATCGTCCTTTCCAAACTGCCTCCGTTAGCTCAGGCCCGGTCTCGCCATGTGCTAGACATTGACAGAAGACACCAGCAATTGAAACAAGCAGACACTTGACTCGGGAATAGCCTGCGAACGGAAGGCTGTAAACAGGGCGCACTCAGACGATCGTCAGAGCGAAGACCTGCCAACGGCCCGCAGTGTGAGCCTCGGACCAGATTACGCTCTAGCTTGTACCCGTAGATGACGTGTGGGAAGATCGTGCGAGCAAGCTAGTTTATTTCAGTAAGACGGCGATCCACTCGTATGCTCGTCCGCCTCTCACATGAACTCACGTTCAAGTTGTCCGGCACTCGAGACGGACACCGCGAGCCCGCGAGCCGTGGGCGGGCGCCTGCGCGATCGTACCCAGAATGGAAGGTCTCCAGGACGACCGGCGCCAATTTTGTGGCTTGAATCCTGTCACGGCCGGCAGACGAGGACATGGCACTGCCAAGGGGCCGACGGCAGAGCGGATGGATGGCCTCGAGCATGTCAGGTTGAAGGATCGGTGAATCGTCGCCGTGATGGGTGCCTTGGTCGTGCGTCGTTGCACCGTCATGCATTCATAGCAGAGACGCCCAGGGACAAATGTATGGGGAACACACAACAGCGCCGGACGCGTAAGCCTGGATTATGTCGAAGGCAACTGGCAGGAAGACAGACGGAAGGAACGCACTGCTCTGACATTCTGAAGGAAGGCCGGTCGTGATTCAGGCCGTGAAGGGCGAGGCACGGATGAGTCTTAGGGGCGACAATGCCGAAGTTGCAAGGTATTTGAGTTGTGTCAGGCGTGGCGGCAGTGAGGCGATGGTGGGGCCTGAACCGCAATAGAGAAAGGTATGTGGGCTTCACGATCGTGAAGGTTGCACGATAGAAGATGAGGTTGACGAAGCGAGGGGAATGCATGGTGATAAGCTTTCAGGGTAAACACTGATATTGCGTCACTACCAGCGACGAAGCGTCGCTTGAGGTTGGTGTGAAGTGTACAGGCGAATATTGACCGCAGGCGGCAGCGTGGCGAGGCGCGCCCCGAAGTTGTCAGTGACAGCGACATAGCAGCCGCTGGAAGCATGATTGAGGCCATGTGGAACGGAATGTACGGGGAGAGAACGGACGGAGACTTTTCGCCACGCAGGCAGCGAGAATACAGCGAGACCAGTTCAGACGCGGCGAAGGCACGGCAGCGGTTATCAAGCTCGGAATACTCAGGATATGGCTTCGAGATGGTGCGATGCCACGCTGCGAGTTGTGTCAGTTCGGTAGCTCGCCCGATAAGGGCAACGGGGAGAGGTGGGCGGCGAGGATGATGATGAGAGTCTAGAAGCACGCGGCTTGGCGAGGAACGGTATCATACCCCGTAGCATCGAGCGTGCGCGTGGCCGTCCGTACATAAGCTGAGAAGGGGAGTCGTCGCCGTACTTGCCAGAGGCCGCCGCCATGCACGCGCACGCACGTTGCCAACACCTGCACCAGCACTTCTCGGTCCCGGAGGCGGCGCGGGCTGGACCGGGCCCGGCGACGGCCGCATCCCGTCTACGCCAGAGGACGTCGCCGGTATCGTCGCCGATCGCGCGGGTGTCGCTGGCGGGGGATGTGGTCCTGACGGCGGCGGGGCCGGCGCGGGGAGGGGACGGGCGGCGAAGACGGTTGCGAGGCGGCGGCGAAGTGCCGAGCGTGGTGCAGCGAAGAACGTGCCCCGGTCTGGGATCGATCTTCGAGCCCATCAGCGAGGAATCTGCAGCGACCGCGTCGCCCGCGCCATATCCGGTCGAGGACCTCGAGATATATAAACGTCACCACACGCCCCGTGCTCGCCCCAAGTCCCCCCACCTCCACTCTACCCCGGAGCTCATCTCCACCTCCACTACAAGGCCGATCCACATAAACCCCTCTGCGTGCGTCTACACTATCTCTCTCTGTTGCTCCCCCATCTTCCTCACCTACTCATCCCCCACAGCGCAGCAGCAGCCATGTCCTCCGACAGCCTCATGCCCAAGAGCGACAGCTTCAACGCGCGCATGCGCGGCAGCAGTCACATTGACTTCAAGACCGCCACCACTGGGGTCGCCGCGAAGGCCATGCGCAACGAGCTCAGCAATCTCGTTCGCTCCGTCAGCGACCCGGAGACCAAGAGGGCCTTCGACACGGAGATGCAGTCCTTCTTCTACCTCTTCACGCGCTATCTCTCGGAGCGTGCACGGAGCCATGAACTGTGAGTGTCCGGCTTCTCGCGTCCATTCATTCTGCTTCGCATGTCCTTCCCATCTGTCCCCTTCCGCGCACCGTCAGGTGCCTGGTTGCCTCTGTCTGGTCGATGTTCGTGCACTTCGCCTTCTCTTCGACGTTGAGTCGCGTGTATGCGATCGGGTTCATGGTCAGGCGCGTCTGCCAAGAGCGCTTCTAGCTCCGCACTACGTTCCTGCGTCTTCCACACGCGTCAATACGCGAACCTTCGCGCCATGCCAAGGTTTGGAGGTGCAGCTCCATCCTCAATGGCCTGGCGGGTCCTTCCTCACTGAATGGGTGGGTATGAGTTATGTCCAATTCGGAAACCACTCGTACTTTGAAGCCTGCGATGGGCCATCGATTCTCCTGCTTTTCGCAGGTTGGGTGCACTACGTCATTCGCGTACGCAGCGTCCGCGCAGCCCGGTCCGCATCGCCGCCGCCATGATCGCTCCCGATCATGGTGTACGTCGGTACCGAGCCGATCACGCAAGGACGTAAAATCCTACGGTTATCGTTGCTATGGGCATTTGTCGGCCAATTATCATACTGGGTCTTCATTCAGCATGCTGACGAGAAAGCATGTAGCGTTTGGGACAAGATCAAGTCGCCTTCGGAAGACAAGATCGTGCCCTACTCGAAGCTGCCTGCGGGCGATGTCGCCAACCTGAACAAGCTCGCTGTTCTCAAGGTGAACGGTGGTCTCGGTACCTCCATGGGCATGACGGGCGCCAAGTCCGCGCTCGAAGTGAAGGATGACATGACCTTCCTCGACCTGACTGTGCGGCAAATCGAGCACTTGAACACGAGTTACCGCGTTGATGTCCCCCTCATTCTCATGACTTCCTTCAACACGCACGAGGATACCCTCCGAATCATCAAGAAGTACGCGAATCAGCAGCTCCGCATCACGACGTTCAACCAGAGTCGGTACCCGCGGATATACAAGGAGACGCTCCTCCCCTGCCCGAAGTCTGCTGACGATGACAAGAAGCACTGGTACCCGCCCGGTCACGGTGACTTGTACAACGCGCTCTACCAGAGCGGTGTGCTCGACCAGCTGCTGTCGGAGGGCAAGGAGTACCTCTTCGCGTCCAACTCTGATAACCTCGGTGCTGTGTGCGTACTTTCTGGTGCCTATTGTTGCTCCATCCAGCTAAACAACGGTATAGCGTCGACGAGAAGATCCTCCAGCACATGATCGACTCCCAGTCCGAGTTCATCATGGAGGTGACGGACAAGACGAAGGCGGACGTGAAGGGCGGTACCCTCATCGACTACGAGGGCAACATCCAGCTTCTCGAGGTCGCGCAGGTGCCGTCTGAGCATGTGGAGGACTTCAAGTCCGTGCGGAAGTTCAAGATCTTCAACACGAACAACCTCTGGCTCAACCTCAAGGGTGAATTACTTGCTCTCCCTGCAGTGTGTTTTCTGTTGACCTCGGATATATGTATGCAGCCGTCAAGCGCATTATGGAGAAGGGCGAGATGGAGCTCGAGATTATCGTCAACCCAAAGACGACTGATGATGGCCAGGCCGTCATCCAGCTCGAGACCGCTGCCGGTGCTGCCATCAAGCACTTCCTGAATGGCCACGGTGTGAACGTCCCGCGTTCGCGTTTCCTGCCTGTCAAGTCCTGCTCGGACCTGCTCCTCATCAAGAGCGACATTTACTCGCTGCAGCACGGGCAGCTGGTGATCAACGAGAACAGGATGTTTGAGACGACGCCGGTCATCAAGCTCGGCGACCACTTCAAGAAGATCGCGCAGTTCCAGAAGCGCTTCAAGAAGATCCCCAAGATTATCGAGCTCGACCACTTGACCGTCACCGGCGACGTGTACTTTGGCCGGAACGTCACCCTGCGCGGGACCGTCATCGTCGTTGCGAATGAGGGGCAGAGCATCCATATCCCCGACGGGTGTATCCTCGAGAACCGTGCGTGGCGTTCTCACCTTACCACACGGACAGACTGATAGTGACACTCTACAGGGCTGCTCTCCGGAAACCTGAACATGATCGAGCTTTGAACGCACCTTTTCGCTTTATTGCATCTTCACACTGTCGAATAGTCAACTCACGGACATTGTTTTCATCGTGTGTTTCTTCCTCCGCTAGATGTCGAATGCGCTGGGTTGTCATGGATCGCTACGTACATAGTCAAGCAAATGTCAATATGTCGATGCCACAGAACGATGCGTGCCCTGTTGTAAGTGCCACGGTCGGTTCTGCGGGTCGTTCGAACGCAGCCGTCGTGCCCTTGGTGACTAGGTCACATGGATCCCCGCGCGCGACTATGCGACAGCCACAGACGCCCCAGATTGGCGCTTGCAACGTTGTTCGTGTCTCCCAGCCTGGCATGTACTTACTTATATCTAGTGAGCGCTGTCACGATCCGCAGCCTGGTATGCGCGTGTGACGCGACTAAATGGATCTCCCCTCCTCCTCCCACCTCCTCCCACCATCCGCCGCCGAGTCCAGCGGATAGTTCGAGTCTGCGAGCAGCGTAGGCAGGTCTATGTTCAACTGAGAACATTGCAGGTCAGTTGTCACTGTGGCCGGTTCCATAAACACATCACATACCGTCGGGGATAGTAGCAATGAATCCCAAGCGGAACCATCGTCGAGACCGGCGTGACCCGCCGATTCCTGAACCATGGCATAATCCTCCCGGTCCAGCGAATGCCCCGCCGCCTCCACCATATGCGCCATTCGAACAGAGAAACACGCGAGCAGAGTATATGCGGCGGTATATGCATGGCCTGCGCGATGGCCAACCTAAATACAACAGGCAGGGCACTGAGACTGCGTGCGCACGATTTCTCTTCTAGTCAGTGCGCACTGCTGATACAGCTATGGACTTCTCAGTGGGAGAAACGAGACAGCACCCCTCAACGCCGATTTTCCTGGATATCGCTACCAAGCAAGACAGCCTTCGGAGCCCGAGGAGCGCCCAGGCTCAGAGTCTCGCATGAAGTTCGTTAACTTTAAGCGATGGAAAACCCAACCGTATCTCTGTGCTTTCCTCTCAGTGACCTGCATCATATTGTTGATTGGCTTCTGCGCTGTACAAACCCACCGTCACGCGTCCTTGCAACATCGCATGGCTGCCTACCCGCCCACGCCCGCCGAGTTCGAGGCATATAAGGCAAGGTGGAACACGGAATATGCGTCGCACAAGCGAGACTACGACAAATGGATGCATGAGCGCGCCGTCTTCAAAGAGGAGCGCGAAAACTATGAGGTCGCGCACAAGGAGCACGAGCTTGACGAGGAGAACTGGGTGCGCCAGAGGCAGGCGTACCAGGACGACACAATGCGGTGGCGCCGCGCGATGGACTGGTACGAGCTCGCGAAAAGGCAGTGGGCTGAGGAACAGATTTCGTGGGCCCGCGAGCGCACGAGGCAGCAGCGCGCGTGGACGGAGAAGCAGGCGAGGTGGGCCCGCGAGCGCGAGGCACGGGAGAGGGAGTGGAGGGACGAGGCGGGCCTCCACCGCGTGCACGAAGGGAACACTCTCGGACTCTCCTGGGGCACCGTTGATGCCCACCAGTGTGTCCGGTACGGGACGCGGGAGTACACAGCGCGCCTTGGGCTTGATATGCAGGAGGCGTGCCAGCATATGCCCATTGTCATGAATGGCGAAGTGGTCGGCGTGCCCCATGAGTGCTTAGCCGTGAGTCCCCCTTCCGTCCTTCCCGAGTGTCGGTTTTGAATGGTCTGTGCTTTGTAGGAGGGGGATACCCTGGTCGGTCGTTGGCACGTCACGGAAAGCGAAGTAGAGTGCAGGCCATCATGGGGAGATCTATACGACAAGGTTCGATTCTCATATTCCCGTTTTATCACGATGGCGCTCATGGGCCATTCCCATTTCAGGGTTGCCTCGGCGATGCGTCAGGAAAACGTGTAAGCCAGGTCGTTGGAGCACTCACCAATCAACTGACCAGGAGCCATGCATTTGTCGTCCTAGCGACTCGAGGCTCGCCTATGGAACCTGCATGACAATGAAGACTGGATGACGATGTGTGCTACGACTCCTGCAGATATCCGCGGACGGCATTTCGACAGCCCCATGCACTGCGAGAACAGAGTGAGCACCTGGCGCGCGCGGTCGCTGTAACCGAAGAGACTGACTATCGATTGCGTAGGGCGCATTCTACGGCATGGTTGGAATGTGGGACGTCGATGACTATGGATGCAAGTGAAGTCGCGCAAAGCGTAGAAGAAAGGCTATAAGCACCACTCGGTACGGCAGCTCACTTTCTTCCCCAGCACCGTAGCTTGACTCGCTGTTCTTTCCGCTTCCGTAGATCTGCCTACGGGAGACTAAGATATACCGACTCGGGCAGCCCCGAGGGTGCCAATTGTAATTGTAAGTTTGAGTTTGAGACTCCTTTGTTCGATCCGTACGTCTTGCACTCGCTGTCTTGTTTTTCTTGTTCGCTCTCCGCCGCCGGGCTCTCGCATTGACTCATGCACGTGTTTGGTCTGCTGTTCTTCAAGTTGTGTGTACCAGTAACCTGTATGTACTACAGTAATCCGTATGAAGATGTGTACTCTGAAACCAGATCGATGTAATTCTGCTTTCACAAGAGGGATGTTCGATGCTTTAGAGTCAATGCACGGGCAGTACCTGAATCTTGAACATAGTCCGAGTCTAGTATCTGAGGCTCCACTGCCAGCAGTGCCTCTCGTCTCCTACTATCGTCTAGTCTCCCGTAGGCAGACCCTAAATACGACCTTGTTGAGGGGGGGAGGACGGTCGTATAAGTATCGTCTGGATGCGATTCTAGCAGGCCTCCGCTACGAATAAGTAAGGTGCGAAGCTGGGAAGTACAGATGATCTTATCGAAGCGTAGCGGGTGACCAGAAACGATACTGGCTGGCAATGCAACAGTGCGGTAGGCCGCACTGCCCGGCCAGTGCTGGAGGCTGGTAAATCCTCAATCTTTCAAAACCTGAACTGGCAATGATCTGTTGAGCTAAAAGATAACCCAAAACTCTGGCACCCTTTCTACAATCTTTCGTGCTCAATGATTGATAGTCACTTGCAGTGCAGCCCATAGAAGACCGACCCCTCCCTTCACTCCATAGGTCTTCTTTCAAGTAATAGGGTCTGCCTACTACGGGAGACCGTGCCGCATATATTGAAGGAACAGCCCAGCGAAGCGGAGAGTTCGGCCCGGCTTCAGCTACCGCTATGCGCTTACCGCGGCCACCGTGTGCGTTGCGGCACGCTAGATCCCTCCCACCATGAGCTTGCTCACTCATATTGCAGCTCAATATGTTTGAAGATTTTTCCTCCAATAATCTGCTTAACGACCCGATGCGGATGTACCGCGCGAAACGCGACGCGGCGCGAAAGCGGGTTACGGACAAGTACACTATACAAGGCTTCATCTCCTCAGGGACGTACGGCCGTGTATATAAGGCGCTGAGTAAGGATAGCGATGGACGTATTCATGCTATCAAGAAATTCAAGCCGGACAAGGAGGGCGATGTGGTCACATATACCGGGATAAGCCAGAGTGCCATCAGGGAGATTGCAGTGAGTAAGAGGAGGGTCTCAGTCACCGTTGACACTCAAAGTGATAATTGCAACGATGCATCAGTTGAATAGGGAGATCTCTCACGAGAATGTGGTCGCGCTCAAAGAGGTCATTCTAGAGGACAAGTCCATCTACATGGTCTTCGAGTACACGGAACACGACTTCCTCGTAAGCCCTACTGTTACATTTCGTATGCCTGTATGAGGAGCTAACAGCATGTACGTTCTATGTAGCAAGTCATTCACCATCACTCTCAACCTCGAACCGCTGTCCCTATGCCCGTGCTCAAGTCGCTGATATATCAGCTTCTCAATGGGTTACTCTACCTCCACAATGCACATATAATACACCGTGATCTCAAGCCTGCGAACATCCTCATCACCGCCGGCGGCGTGGTCAAAATTGGTGACCTGGGCCTCGCACGGCTTACGTATCAGCCACTCCAGCCACTCTTCATGGGCGACAAGGTCGTCGTCACGATTTGGTATCGCGCGCCAGAGCTCCTCCTAGGTGCGAAGCACTACAACAAGGCTGTCGACGTGTGGGCCGTGGGCTGCGTCATGGCGGAGCTCGCGAGTCTTCGGCCCATATTCAAGGGCGAGGAGGCGAAGCTGGACGCGAAGAAGAACGTACCCTTCCAGAAGGACCAGATGCTGAAGATCGTCGAGGTGTTGGGCACACCCTCTTGTCAGTAATGGTGCGCCTAGTGATCTGATTGCCTGCTCACGTCGCGTGTTCAGTGCGCGACTGGCCTGGCTTGGAGCACCTGCCCGAATACCAAGGCTTGCAGAGGTTGGACCCGTACCACGACCGTCTTGGTGAATGGTGCCGCGGGCGATTCCACTCCAAGGAGGCCTTTGAGCTCTTGCGCCAGCTCTTCGCATATGACCCCGACAGCCGCCTGACAGCGAAGGAAGCTCTGCAGCACAGGTGGTTCCATGAGGAGCCCAAGCCAACGCTCAAGTATGCACCCTGCACACTAGAAGTCGTCCCATCGAACTAATCCGCGTGCATAGTGCCTTCGCTTCCCTCGGGCAGAATCAAGGCTACCCTCAGCGGCGGATAACACATGACGATGCTCCATCGATGATCCCCCTCCCGGCTGCAAACTCGCAGGCGCAGACCCAAGCACAGCAATTGGCACAGGCGGCACACCTCTCGCAGCAGCTCTCCGCGCACGCTCACTCTGGCAAGGCGGGCAGTGCAGCTAGCTTTGCAAGTCTGAGCGGCGGTGCGACAGGCGTCGGAAGCGGCCACGCTCGGAAGAAGACAAGGCTGGGGTAGGTTGCCGCCCCTCCCTGCGCTACGGGTATGACCTCTCCCAATGCGTTCACGTACTGATCACTGGATATTATACACGAATTGAATACAGCTGATATGGCTACAATATTGCCGGGTCCCCATCCAGAACATCGTACGAAACCATGGTGGTATCTTTAATCCTCGACCGCATGAAGTACAGCCGCGGGCTTGTTCCATGAGGCTAGAATCTCGTCTAACGACCGTATAGACCACGCAGACCCAAGTGCGGTGGTCAACTGTGTCCCCGTCGCATGCAGGACCTCCTTGATGCCCTGGTCCAACAGCGCCACGTTATCCGTACCCTCCGGAGGGGTTGCCCTCAAACAATGCTCGTGTGCGTGGTCAGCCAGCCGCTTCAATATCATCAACAGCATAGACGCAGGTACACTGTTGCGCTGCAGGTACCACGCGAGTCTCCGACTGAGCGTCAACCCCGGCGACCCGATGGGGAGGAAGTTCGGAATGAGCTCCCCGCGCGCATACATACCGAGCAGAGCCAGGAATCTCTCGTCTGTGCGCACGGCCTCCAGTTGTCGGTCCAATGCGAGAAGGGCACCAGAGAGCGTCGACTCTCTGATGAGCGGTGGCCTGGGGTTGTTGTCTGATTTTCCGCTGAAGCGGCGGTCGTACACCCTGTTGTAGAAGTCCGTGGCGAGGCGCAAGTCTTGCATCCGCAGGTTGAAGTACTGGGATTCGGGCGACAAATGGCGGAGCTGGTGCAGCGTGAGATGCGTTTGTATCATCTGCGACTTGTCCTGCAGGATGCTGTCGAAAAGGCTTGCATGACAGTACGCTTGGAGGAGCTTCTCATCATTTGTCTCTCCGTCGTCGCGGCAGAATCTGTCAGCGAAGGCGAGGAAAATGACATCGTTTGAGTATGATGAGATGAATTGGTGCAGATCTCCAGCAGGATGCGCTTTGAAATGCGTGAGCTGCGGGAACTCAAGGGTCGCTGCATCTCCGGTCGACGATCCTGAGCGCACGAAGAGGCTCCGACTTCCTTTTGGGTCTTCCCGATAGTTCAGGAATGCAGTCCGACGTTTGACGTACAAAGTTTGCCTCCGCAGGAGAGTTTCCTTGTGCTTTGGGAAATGCGCGAAATCGAGGTAGAACGGCCAGTACCGAGGCGTGTCGACTCGTATAGAGTGTAGCTTGTCTAGATCTGGTATAAGTGTGGGCGCGATCAGCTGTGTAGTGCCGACGCCACTACCGTCCTTGACCTTCAGCTTGATGGGCAGGTAGACAACCTCCCTCGTATCGACATCGCGAGCAACTAAGCATCTAGGCTCTGTTGCTAGCACCCAAAGATGGCGTAGCGCCTGTAGATAGCTCTTGTTGTCTGAAGATACGTGGGGGAAACGTGGGAAGAGCGCGGCCACCATGCAGGCTACTGCAGCGTCCGATGTGCCGAGCGTGAAGCGACCGCCGCCCAAGAAGAGAAGGCCGAGTGACATATGTGTGGCGGCATGTGCACCATATCGGATTGGTTGGTTGTACATGCCATACGCATATCTCAACCTGCGGAGGCAGTTGATCTCGCCAGTGCCAGCCATGACCATGTTGAGGGCGAGAGTGATGGCATTGAGACCTTCCCTGATGGCCGCGCGTTTGATTCTCAGGTCGTAAGCCGAACCTGACTACCTGTAAGTAGCGAAGGTGGAACAGAAAAGGGCCTGCTTACTGTTCATGTACGCAACTTGACTGAACATGTCGTAGTAGCTGATGAGTATGAGATATGCCTCTTCTCGAGCTGTCCCAGCATATTTCAAGCCGACGGCAAAGCAGAGACCAGCAATGATGTTGTAGTATGCAAGGTCTAAGGCGTCGTCGTTTTCCTGCCTTCCCTTCATGCGGGCCTCGACAGCTGCCTGGATACCCCTAGGTACGTTGCTCCCGAACCATTCTCTCGTAGGGGTGATCTTGTCCCACATGATGATGGATCGTGCCATCGCGCGTACCATAAGGAAGCTTGGCTGGAGGCCATTCAGCGCGACCAGCGTATCGGGAATAACTAGAATATCAGCGACATCCTGCCGTTCCGTGCGGAGGTACATCAAGCCCAGTGTCAGGGATGCAGCAGGTGACGTGAGGTTCACATCAAATGTTGGACGCGGAGGTTTCCCGGTTGCGGAAATATGACCTTCTCCGTGGACAAGGACCCGGAGGCGTTCGAGCATAGCCGTATCTGCAGGTATTGTGGAGCCCTTGCCAAGCATGACCATACCGCACGCGAGGGCAGCTGCAAGTGTATACGCTTCTCTGTACTCGTTGCTGAGGTCAGGCTGATACAGATCCTTGCGGCTGATCTGGTTCAGACAGACCTCCGCCATGCGCCTGTTCTTCGTCCCCATGTAGAGTAGCCCTATTCCCATCAACCCTGCTGCTTGTGTGATCATGGGTACGTTGAGATCGACACTCGGCGTCGGGAGGAGAGCCGGGATGTGAACCGCTAGGAGCTTCGTGACGTGCCGGTTTCCGGTGCCTACGTTGGCAGCGGACAGGCCCAGAAGTACGCCAATCGAGGTCATGTCGTGCTTCGGCGTGAGGTAGCCAAAGGTATGCCATGTGAGCATCTCGCGGAGGTGGCCGGTGAGACCCAAGGCGAATAGGAAACCAGCATGTTCAGGAGTCAACTCCGCAGGCTTGTTGTACTTGATCCAAGTACTCTCGATGGCGCTGGCTTGTGAAGAGATTCTCAGTCCCGCAGCTACGCCGTTATGGAACTCGCCCCAGTTCGTGCATTCAAGCGGTATCTTCCCGACTTCGGGCGTAAGCAACGTGTTCATGGGTGAGAGCCGAACGGTGAATTCGATCTTCGGAATGGCGTACGCCTCACGGGTGAGTGCTGGTACGGAGCCGAAAGTAAAGAGCGCTCGGCCCATAGGCAGAGCCAATGTCCGTTCAGCTAGCCGAACCACCTGGTGCTGGTGGTCCTTGGCCTGGTCATGCTCGCTAGTAAATGGCCTGAATCAGTGCGTTGACACTCCGAGTACCGTCATGGCAACGAACCTCATTTCCGGCCTCTCAAGTGCTCTGACAGTCGGGATAGCTGCTGAGCACAGCATACGGGCTACCTCCTCCAGACGTTTGTCCTGCCCGAAACGGATCTGGGTAAAGTCGTCCAGATCTAATTCAACTCCCGTGACTGCGGCATAGTCGCCTGTGATAGACCTGACAGTCGTGACTACTTGTTCACGTATCGTCTTGCGTGGTGTAGATGGCGACTACGCCACCAAGAGTCAGCAAGGTCAACGATATCCACGGGGCATCACTCACGATGAACTCTCTAATAGGGCGGTATCCGCGAGTGTACGGGAGCTCCGTCGGAGAGCTCATCACCTCAGCGAGGTCCTCCCGCCCTATCAAGGAGTACGCAGGAACGGTCCACTCGCCACTAGGAGACAGCTGGCACGTCCGACATGCCTCCCTCAGCGGGGAAGCGATTCCAAGCGCCATACACTTGATGAGATGGGGCGTGACTCCCATACGCACCATTGCCTGCAGCGCGTTGTCCGTCCTCTTCCTCGTCTCGTTCACCTTACTGTCGGAGAGAGGGAGGTATATCTCCGTGAGCTGCTGGAGGTAGATCAGGGGCTCGGTAGTCCCGTACGCGTATGAGGGTGTGATCTTGAAACCTGTCGAGAGGGTTTTGCTGTCCAGTGGGGGAAGAGCCCATTCAGGGTTGTTGACGCGACCGTACAGGATCGCAGACATGTCGGGTGGCCAGACGGGCAGGCGATCATCAACGTGCTCCACAACTAAGCCGAAAGGATGAGACGGGAAGCCTCAGTGGTGATAAGATAGACATACCGGTTTGCGCAGGAGAAGGCCACTGCGCTAACGCGTCTGGGCAGAGGCGTTTCCAATAGTCCGCCCACTCCGGGCGTATGATCGACGCGATCTTGCAGATCACAGGAACAATCTTGAGCAAGTCCTTATAGCGGAACGTCATGAATCGCAGATCCTCAGCGGCATGATGGAGGCCAAGAAGTATTGGGGCGAGGAAGGGACTCGGCCGTGGCTGAGTAAGTAGCGACTGGACATCCCGGCGTTGTCCCGTCCCTAGAGGTGTGGGCACTTGCAGCTTCTTCATGATGGGATCCTCGCGGAACCGCCGGGCCGACCCCGTCAGTGCTATTTTGTGCCACGCATCGCTCCCGTCGCGCGCCGGCGGCGCAGGAGGCCTGTCCTCCTTCGCTAGGCCGAACACCTCGTACAGAGCTCCCACGAGCACTTGGAACGACACGCTTTCCGTCTGATCGAGCCCCTTGTGCGACCAGTTGACGAGGAACCTGTGGTGCAGCGCGAAGAACTCGTCCATCGGCAGCATGAGCGCGAGCATTAGGAGCGTGTGTCGGGTGAGCTGGTCCTTGGGGGAGAGGTCGATCGTTGCCCGGACTTGCGAGCGGTCGTGGAACATCAAGTTCACCTGCGAGTCGATCCCGGAGGAGGCCGACAGGATTGTCTTGCCTGCGGGTACGTAGCGGCCAGGCGGTTGTGGGACGCCGTCGACCTCCATGACGAGCGTATCGCCCTCCTTCCGTGGGCGCACGAGATCGAGAGGGATCTCTTTCAACCCGTAGGTCAGAACGACGAGGGAGCCATCGTGCTTGACTACAAGCAAGTCTTGGATGACGCCGCGCGTTCCCCGAATGGGTGTCACGCAGAACGCGGAGAGACGACTCGCAGGCTTCGCCACATACGCGTCGTTCTGTTTCGAGATCTCGTAGATGAGCAGATTGCGGCTGGTGACGAGGCAGATGGCGAGCATCGCCCGATATTCTGTACCGTCGAAGCGTTGGTCGAACAAGGCACATGTAATGCCCCTAGTTGCCTGTGTGCTAATGGTGGCAATCGGTCAATGGCAAAGAGCGCGCGATCAGGCAGGTGCTCACTCTTCGTGAGGGATATCTGCGGTGGCAAGCCGCTCCATCCAGAATGCGGCCTGCATCTTTGAGGTGTCAACCTTCTCAATGCCCTTGTCTGCGCCACCACCCAGAGCCATACGGTCCAGTCCCTGAGCGAGAGATTCGTGCCGCTGGTGCCCCCTGCCTGCTGCAGAGGCCCATGGAACATTTGCTGCGGCTGCGCTAATAATGACATCCATTGGAGCCTTATCCGCTCGCATTGGTTGAGGAATATGGATGCCATTCAGTGGCTGCATATCGGCTGCCAGAGGCGGTCGCTCTCCCGAGCCTACTGTATGTCGCCTACTCGAGGAAGGAGTGGCCGATGATCTTCGGTTATTCTTGGCTGTTGTGGGGCTCAGTGGCCGAGAGGGGATGTTCTTTGGTTTGATGAGGGCGTAGCGCCAGATCGTTACTTTCTTCTGGACGGCGTCGACGGTGACAACGATTGGGTCCGAGACTTCGGCGGTGCGCTGCGAGACGAAGACGACCTGCTCCTCTGCGGGAACCGTGACCATGGCTTTCTGGGAGTCATCGTCCTTCAGCGTCGCAGGAATATCGTTGAAGCCTCCTAATATCTGTTCGGTCAAACCTATGGGAGCGGGTTCCGCGAAAGGATTGGTGAACGCGAATATGGTTGGCAACGCGGGCTCGCCGGACACCTTGGCCTCTTCCATCTCGTTGACGTCCAATTGGCGCTGCATCATCACACCATGCGGGGAGAGGGGCCAGGCCCGACGCACAATGAACGGGATGTAGAACGTGTAGTCCATGCCGTTCATCAGAAAGACCCTCCCGATGCTTCGCAAGAAGATGAAGATAGCTCGGGCTCGTGAGCCTGGCTCCTGTTCGCGTTTGTGATCTTGCTGGGCTCGAGCGAAGGGCCCAAACGTTGGTCGGTCGGAGGACTCGGCCATGGGAGTGGTTTGGTCATGATAGTCATACGTGTAATGTGCTGGACGGAGCGAGGACGCCGAGACCATGGCACCGGGTTGGTCGAACCAGCCTATACAAGCCCATTGAACCGGCTGGTCGTCCTCGCGGAAGCTCCATCTTTTTCGCATCACGCCGCCGACAGTCCATGAAACGCTGTATGTATCCCAGCTGAGTTCTTCTTCCCCGTATGGTTCTGTGTACTGGGTGGTGCGAGGAAGAGGAACATCCTCTATAGCGGCATAGCGCGCAATGTTGATGAACGTGTCTGAAGCTGAGCGGCTGCCGCGCAGGTTTTGTCGAATCGCCTTCAGTAATTTTGACTCCTCCGGAGGTGGCTCTCCCTTCGGGTTGTTTGCTCGAGAATAGTAATGAAGAGCAGAGGTCATGGACCGCGTGTTGAGCTCAATGAGAACACGGTCCATGGGTTCCATGGCGGATCTGACGGGGGTCAAGTATATACGTTACGCGAAGGATAAAAAATGCTTACCAGTTATTCAGTTCCGTACCAACCCTTTCTTTATTGCCGTCAGCCCAGAGTCACGGAGGCTCAGTCACTCTGCGATACTATCAGACTCAGTGCTCCAGAAGATGTGGAGAAATGTTCAGATTGTCTGACCAAGAAAATTCAGAGGATTGGGGAGAAACAGAACAGGTGCGAGGATAATGGAGAGAGCATGGGATGAGGCAGAGGATGTTGTGGCTGTCTCAGTGTCTGAAGCCGATCGCGTCGAAGGCGCGTCCCACAACGCGTCGTCCAAATGAGGCCAATTACGTAACACGTGCATGCAGTATGGATACATTCGTCCATCCGCTTTGCCATCTACCCTCATTCAAAACTCGACATGTCGTCTAGTATCGAACTCATAAATCCGAAGGCAGAGAGCGTGCGGCGCGCCGCTGCGCTGCAAGTCAACACGACCGGCGCGATGGGTTTGGCCAATGTTGTGAAGGGCAATCTCGGTATGCACTCATGTTCAATCCTTTCGCGCGATGTACTAAGGAAACAATCGTATCTGAGGTCCTCGTGGAACCTTGAAAATGCTGGTGGATGGCTCAGGCCAGATCAAGATGACGAAGGACGGCAAGGTACTCCTCTCCGAGATGCAAATCCAAAATCCTACCGCCGCTATGATCGCACGCACGGCGGTCGCGCAGGATGACCAGGTTGGCGATGGGACAACATCCGTTGTGCTTCTCGTCGGGGAGCTACTCAAACAGGCAGATCGCTTTATCTCCGAGGGCGTCCATCCGACTGTCATCGCGGGAGGATTTGAACTGGCGAAGAAGGAGGCTCTGGCGGTGCGTACTTGGCCGCTATGCTCTCCGCGCGAGAAGTTCAGAGTCTCTTTTCAGTTCCTAGAGACATTCAAACGACCTCAACAACCGGACCGTGCGACACTGATCAATGTGGCTCACACTTCTCTCGCAACGAAGGTCAGCGCTGCCCTCGCGAAAACTCTTGCAGCAGAGGTCGTCGATGCTGTCCTGACTATCCGCCCACCACCCCCATCACCCAGTAATTGTTTATTCACTCTTCCACCCTCTGCATAAGTCTCACGCTCTATAGACTCACCCAGCCAGTTCCGGGAGCCGATCGACTTGCACATGGTGGAGGTCATGAAAATGCAGCACAGAACGGCCTCTGAAACACAACTCATTCGGGGACTAGTCTTGGACCACGGGGCCCGGCATCCGGACATGCCCAAACGCGTCGAAAACGCATACATCCTCACTTTGAACGTCAGCCTGGAATACGAGAAGACGTACGTTACAGCCGGTCGTCATCTATGGGGACGTACTAATGTTGCTTAGCGAGGTCAACTCTGGTTTTTTCTACTCGTCCGCAGAGCAACGGGAAAAGCTCATCGAGTCTGAGCGCCGATTTACAGACGCAAAATGCAAGAAGATCGTCGAGCTGAAAAACCTCGTGTGTGACCAGGCCGTCGACTCCAAGGAGAAGAAAAAGAACTTTGTCATCATCAACCAAAAGGGCATCGATCCACTCAGTCTAGACATTCTCGCAAAGAACGGCATACTCGCTCTCCGGCGCGCCAAGCGGCGTAACATGGAGCGGTAAGTTTCCCGCAGCATCCTTCAGAAGTGTCGTTCAAAGGTCGGCGCATAGGCTGCAACTCGTCTGCGGCGGCGTCGCGCAAAACTCGGTCGAGGGCTTGACGCCGGACGTGCTCGGCTGGGCGGGGCTCGTGTACGAGCACACGCTCGGCGAAGAAAAGTACACGTTCGTCGAGGAAGTGAAGGACCCGAAGTCGGTGACACTGCTGATCAAGGGCCCGAACGCACACACCATCCAGCAGACCCAGGACGCGCTCCGGGACGGGCTGCGCGCAGTGAAGAACGCGGTCGAGGACCGGGCGCTCGTCCCCGGCGCGGGCGCGTTCGAGGTCGCGTGCGCGGCGCACCTAACGGGCCCCGTCAAGAAGGCTGCGAAGGGCCGCACGAAGATGGGCGTGCAGGCGTTCGCGGAGGCGTTACTCATCATCCCGAAGACGCTGGCCGCGAACGGAGGCTTTGACGTGCAGGACGTGGTGGTCGCACTACAGGTGAGACCTAGTTACTAAGTTCATGAAGCTCGTTGTTGATTGCTTGCCATGCGCTCAGGAGGAACAAGCGGAAGGGAACGTTGTCGGTCTTGACTTACAGTCGGGCGAGCCCATCGATCCCACCGTTGAGGGTATCTGGGACAACTACCGTGTCAAGCGACAGATGCTGCACTCGTGGTATGCTTCAAAAAACAAGTAACGTGAACTTAATTGGCTGATCCCGTATCCGTAGCTCGGTCATCGCCATCAACCTGCTTTCAACGGATGAGATCTTGCGTGCGGGACGTAGCTCGCTGAAGCCAGAGGGCCAGCAGTAGAAGTTGATCAAACACATGTATTGTAATAACCTTGCGCACTAATGCTGACTTTACATGGGGGTATCAAGTTCGGAATGCAACGTTTCACGGCCAACGACACATCTGTGGTGTATTACAGAATGCTGGATATGTATCGTACACACAATAGCGGACTTGACGTCTACCAGTAAGGTACAACTTGAGCCGTCAATAAGTAGGGTAAGGGGGGAATAAGGAGCAATAAGAAGAGCATGCAGCACAGTTCAAAGTAGGACAGCAGATGCAAGAAGAGTACTGTTCACGAGGATAGCTTAGAATACATACAGGTGAGTATGACAACGTCCACATGCAAACCATTGTTGTTTAGTAGTCTGTTTTTGCTGTCACTTCCCAACACGAGAGCGAGACTGTCTTCGATGGAGATGCCAGAGCCTAAGCGGCATAACCCATGCCATCGCGGCGCATGGTTCGCTTCCAGTTCATCGCGGGAGCCTTGGAATGCGGCGAGGTCGATTTAGCACTAGAATGTGAGGGAGAGCCGTGGGCGGAGGAGGAAAATGGGTGAGCATGGCCCTTCGCGTGTGCGCGGTGAACCGGTGATGGAGAAGCCTGATGTTTGCCCGAGTGCGCATCGTCATCAGCGCCATCGTCTTCCGACTCGGTCCAGGGCCATCCCCACTCGTCTTCGTCTGACCAGTAGCCTTCAGAATTCCTGCCTGATTGCCGTCGTTCCTCCACTGGCGGCTCTTCTGCAGATGTGTCCTCTGCTTTTACCTCCGAGGGAAGTCTGGGGGGAAGCGGCGCCCAGCGCCGCCTCGAGAGGTTGATTGGTGAGGGTTTGAAAGTCAGCTTCCCGATGAAGGGCGCTGGTGCAACGATGGGAGGGGGGTCGGCATCCTCCTCTGCGCTATCCGACTCCTGACGGTATGCCACAACAGGCTCGGGCTCACCGTCAAGCTCAGGCGTCACAGGAGAGTCCGTTTCTTCATCCGTTGTACGACTCCGGGACGCAGGCCTAGAAATGGGGTCAGCGCGGGCCGTCGCCCATTTGCGACGGGCGAACGTCACAGGGTTAGGCGCACGCAAGAGACCAACCCCAGGTTTAGGTCCGGTCATGAGGGATGGTCGGAAGTAGACTGGTTCCTCTCCATCGTCGCTGTCGGGCTCGTCTTCGATGTCCTCCTCTTCCTCCTCGACGCGTAACTTCTTGAAAGACGGCTCATCCTCTTCTTCTTCAACAACGTCCTCAGACGACCTCTTCAGACTGGTGGGTCCCTGCACAGCGGCTTCCACCTGCGCATCCTGGGTGGCACCGGTGACGTTACGGCTAGGTGATTCTAGGCTTCCATCCACCGACTCCCAATCGCTGCTATCGTCGCTTTGGCCGGAGGTGACAACGGTAGGCCGGAAGCCGCCTTTGAGTACCCTTCTCGCTCGATTCTTTCGGGCAGGGAAGCTCATAGTCTTCTTTGCGCTCTTCCGGCCAAACCTGCCGTTCGACTCCCTGGGTTGAGCGGCAACAGCGAGGGACTTCGGTGTTGGCACCTTGGGGCTCTCCACCTCCGCGCCCTCTGCCCGCTTCTTGACCGGTGTCTGGGGCAGCGAGGGGCGACTCTCGCTCTCCGACCCAGAGAGCGCAGAGCTAGATGGGGGCGGCGTGACCGGCCGCGCGACGCGTGATCGCGACCTTGATGAGAGCCTTGAAGCAGCGGGTGTCTCGCTCTCGCGGAGCTTCATGCTAGGCATCCGGGTCCGTCCACTCCGCCGACTGGGTTCTTCCTCGACCGTCTTCTCCGTCGCCTTTGCCTTCCCTTTTGCGGCGGCTTTGGTGTCAGCGGCCGTCGATGTCGCCTTGACATTCAACATGAGCTGGGCCTTCGACGACATTCCCACCTTGTTCTTCTTCGGGGGCCGGCCGCGAGGCTTACCAGTGCTTGTCGGGGCAACTGGCTTAGGCTTCTTTGCAGGACGCGGATTGTCCTCTTCGGCGGCGTGCTTGCGCTTGGTATACGGACGCTTCGGCATCGCATAGCCGTGAGTCTGGAATGCGAGTTTGCGGTCGAGAAGGGCAAGCGATGAAGCGGTGATGGGTGTGCTATTCCGAGTGTCTCTGGGGGTCGGGAGGAAGGCCGTGCTACCATCTCCGGACAGGCGTTCTGGCCACTTGGTCATATAGATCTCAAAGTGACGCATACACCTAGGAAAATCCAAATGTCAATAACTGTTGCAGGGCACCATGGCACAAAACTGAAACACGCACCTGGGGCACTCAACGTTTGGATTCTTAGGTGGCCGGCCGCGCTTGCCCGTGCGTCCGACCCCAAGGCCCCAGATAGGCTTGCCCTCAACGTGGATCACCGGCAGGATGTTGTGGCACGTCACGCAGGTCGGTAGCAGCTTTCCATCGACACCCCTCGGGCCTTCCTCTGGCATTCTCGCCTTGGCTTGCGCCTCCAGAATGCCCAGATGGAATTGCCTCGGTCGCAATGTCCGCGCTTCCGAGTGTGGCCCCGCATCCTCATGACTCTTCCTATGATCCCCTGCCGTGGAGGCAGAAGCAGACGTCATTCCGTCCGCCTTGTCCTTCAGCGGGGTCGGCAGGCGCGAATTGTCGGTATCCCTGTCGCCAGCGCTACGGCGAAGTCGGGAGGAGGACCGTACGCTCGCAGACGCAGATGAGTCCGATGTGAGGGGAGGAGTCGGGAGTTGCCTGTTATCTTCTGCATGTGTTCGGCCACCGCGACCGACAGATGGTCGGCCGCCTCGGCCTCGACCACGACCATTGCCACGACCTCGCCCTGAGGGTGCGCTGACGCTCTCTGGGGCCCCAGGGATGAACCCATCTTCCTTCGCCTTCTGACTGCGAGTTGAAATAACAGAGCGAAACCTTGACGGTGTCGATGTCGGTGTCGACACAGCGCTGATGGATTCGTTGGCCAGTACCGGTGTCGACGGCGGGATTATATCATCCTCTTCCGGGGGGATCTCGGCGGCGGCGGTTGACGCCAACCATTCCGTCAATGGCGCAGGCTCTGGGTCGGGTGTCATCAAACCATTACCCTTGGACGGACCCGCGCCCGTGTCAGGTAGTGACGCCCCAGAGGAACCCAGAGAAGTAAGCTCAGACACCACATCCGGCTCGACCTCTGCTTCCAGCTCAATTCCGGCGTTCGCAGGCGCTTCTTTCTCCTTCCCCTTCTCGCTCTCCTTCACGACCGCGTAGACGCCTCTTCGCGTGCGCCTTTCGTTGACATCCACCGGCTCGTGCTCTGACTCCGACTCGCTAGACACGCTCGCCCGGCGTCCCGTGCGCGCCTGTCGTGGTGAACCCGCGGCAGAGTCGGAAAGTTCATCTTCAGATGAGTGCACCGCATATCCACCGCGGCCTTGCTTCTCACAGCTTTCGCACAGACAGTGCCTGTTGTTGGTACCGACTGTCACGGAGGCGTGTTCGTGTTAGAGACACTGATCGGCAGTAATAATAGCAGCGAGTCAACTCACAATATCCCTCGCCATAGTGTGCTGTCACCTCTTCCCCAACGCCAATCGGCTTGATGACACGGAATGTAATATAGCGTCCTTCGCGGAATAACTCAACATTGTGCTCGCAGTCGTGCTAGGGCCGCCACCACAATTTAGCGCTCATTAAACCGCATTAGACGGGCGACTCACGTTCACGAAACGCGCAGGGCCGAGGAAGAGATGGTTTTTCTTCAATTGCTTGGAATGAATGACGCTGAAATCGCGTCGAATGGCTACACCGTCGGTGCCCTCGCCAAAGCGTTTGAGCTCCAAGTCTTCTTCGTCGGTCAGGTCGGCCATCGAACCCTTCAGTTCCGTGATGACCGTAGTCGGCAAAAGCGGTCGTGTGGCAAGGATACACAGTTCCGATTTTCCCGTCTTGTGCGAATATCGCGACGTATGCGCAATCTCGATTGAACCTGTCGGAAGGTACAACTCGAAGTAACGAGAGGCATGACTAGACGTCCGATTAGTTAAATCTCTCAAGAAAGCGGAGTAGAGTCAAGGGCAGAATGTGCGCGTGCAAAATACCAGAGACTAGGCAGCCTTGGCGGCCGTTCCGCTTCCAGTCACCATGAGACAATAACAGGAGGTGGTAACGGAGCCACTGATGACAGATCGCCGTCGATATATGCGCATGCGTAGAGTGCCGTCCTCTAAGGCTAGGGGTCATCCCTCACAGGGCCCCTACACGCCGTCTACTCGGGTGACCGACAGCCACGACCACGGGGAGTGCCCAACCGCCTACGTTTTGCGACGTAATGGCAATCAGGTTTTCACGGCGCTAAAGCGTGACTGCAAGTTGAACTTTCGCGCCGCGCATATACACGCACACCGAAGTGGCCCACAAAACCAACCAGTGCCGCGGGACACGGCCGTAGGCGGAGTTTGGGGCAGCGCGAGGGAATCAGCGACGCGCCGCACCGAAAGCGAGAAGATGTCGCGGCTTCCCGGCGTCGTTCGAATTCGGCTGCCAGCGATTCCGCGTTTTCCCCCGCCGCGCCTCCCGCGGTTGGCTCCGCGCCGCGTCGACATCGAGTCATAGAGTACCCCAGAGACGAACAGAACAAGAGGGGGAGGCACGTACGTGGCAAACGCGTTGATCTGCTTCTGCTCGTATCCCTTTAGGTAATGACGAACCGCGACGAGCCTGGACGGGTAAGGCATGTGAGCGGTGATGACAGAGCGTAGAGGAGCTTGCACACGCACTTCAGCAGTCGGTCCACAGCCTCACGAATCGCGTTCTGGTATTGCCCACGCGCGCGGACGAGCTGGAAAACAGAGTATTCTCAACATCCGACGCGTCTTAGGCGGGTGAGGCGCGGGACAGGGGTGTAGCATGAAGTGGCGTGTTTACCTTGTGAACGATGTCCAGGAGCTCGGTCGGGTTGGCCTTGGGGATGGTGCGACCACCGTCCATCTTGTGCACGATGAGGGGGACGGCACCGGTCCCGAGTTTCTCGACGAGGAGGTGGCTGAGGAAATCATCGTCCCGGGAGAGGTCGTGCATGTTCATAATCTTGGTAGGGCGCCATATGAGTTGGGAGGACGAGCTCGTGCTCGCCTTGGGCTGAGGCATAACGCTCAGCGAGAGGACGGAGGAAGGAGTAGGAGGAGGGGAAAGAGGAACGACGAGGGGAGGTTGGTGGCGGGTGAAGAGGTGAAAGACGCGGACAAGACGCGCCCGGCGGCACGCCTTGTGGCAATCGCGTGCGGGCGCCAAACTGTGTGGCCAGCTTGGTGTCAGGCGCTCACATCACCTAACCGCTTTGTTTTCGCAGGCCGCTGAGGCACTGTCACATCGCCCAGAAGCTTTGTTGGTCGTCGTCAGTCTCGTTCCGACAGCGGACATGCATTGCATACAGTACGGACATACAGAAAATCATCATCAAGAGGCAGTGCATAGGACAGACATAGCAGTAGCAGTTTTGTACGATATACCCGCCGCCGGACGCCACAAACTGCCCTGGGATGGATGGACAGCAGCGCAACGTCACCACCCAACTTATGCCGCGTGCGCGTGCTTCTGCTTGCCCGTCCGAATCTTCCGGAGGTAGAACTGCCCAGATCATATTAGCACCAACTCCAAGAGCGCCCCGATAGGCAATCGGTCGCCAAGCTTCTACTCACCTCGAGTTCCTTCCCCTCGAGGATGTAGCCATCCGCACGGCCAGACTGGCCTGGTCGACTGCTGATCGCCGCGTACAGCCGCCCAGCAGCAAACTGCGTCTCCAGCAACGGGTCAATCTTCCCCTCTGCACCATGCACGCCAGACACCGTCAGAAAACCACACTTCCACCAAAGCCCACCCAGGAACTCACCTTTCTTGCGCTCATCGTACTTGCGCTGCGCGTGGTTCGACAGTTTTTTCTCTTCGGTTGTCTCCGCGACCGCATCCTTCTTCGCACCCCGCTTCGTCACGGGTTGCGCGTACTAGACAATAAGGCACGACGTGAGAAGCGAGTTACAGGGAGTCACTGTCATATATACGTACGTGGGCCTCATACCACTGGCGGAAGGGCGCAGCATCGATCTGGATGATAGCGCTCTTCACAAAGGTGTTCGTTCGGACAAGCTCGTTGTTTGAGGCGTTGTAGACCTGGTAATGAATCACAATGAGCACTTTGCCTTGTCTAGTCCCGGTATGATGGGTAACCATGAGTCTCATATATCCTCTGTAGGGTATATGGGGCACCCATAGGCATCCCATCGCAGACACGGACAATGCAACACTCACGACACCGATAAGTCTCGTCTTCTTCGTAACATGTTCGCTGCCCCATGCGAAATTGCCGGAGTCGAGCCGGAGGGCGCGGTACTTGAGGTTGCCGCCGCGCACGCGCACAGTGTGGATGCGCTTCGGGCCCAGCTTCGTCATGGCGGGCTGGCGGCCGAGCTCGAACTTTCTCTTTTTGCGGTACGCAGGGCGCTGCGCGCCGGTGGCCGAGCGTTTGTGCCGCGAGCTACGCGAGATACCTGGTCATCGCATGTTGTACCCAAGGGTAGAACGATCATATGAGCGGTAGAGTTGAAGAGATGAGCGAAGGTGGGTTTGGAGCGATATTCGTGGAAGTGACCGAAGAAAGGGCATCCGTCAGATGGGTTCTCGTCGATGGCTTAGACGAGCAGCACTTACCCATGTCGAATGTCTTGAGGCTTGAGGGTGGTGAGGTCGGGCGCTGTTAGCAGTAACCGTGGATGCGAGCGATTACAGTTCTTCAAATAAGGTTCACAAAGTTTAAGCGGAGTTTGAGACCGTCCACATCAGCCACCCGCGCCGCTTCCGCTGCTTCGGTTTGGCTAGAGGGACCAACAAGGGGCAGGCGGGCGCGCAGCGCCCGTAAAAGGGTGGTACGTACCCCCCCGTGGGACATTGCTTCGGGCGTCGCTCGGGCGAGAGGCTTTAGGCGCGACCAGCCAGACCGAGCGATCGCATTAGAGGGCAGAGGACGCACGATTGCTATGCGGTCTTGTCCTGTCATTCGACTATTGCTTCCGCCTCGCTGCTAGCTACTCGCGCTCAGAGCTCTTCATTCCGCGCTACACGCCATGGTTCGCAAACGCCAGAATACGATCGCAGAGCTGGTCCTGCTCCCCGTGAACGACGGTACCACAGCGCCCAAATCCTCTGCCCGAGCGACGCCCGAAGCAATGTCCCACGGGGGGGTACGTACCACCCTTTTACGGGCGCTGCGCGCCCGCCTGCCCCTTGGGGACCAATGCCTCGCGAATGCCTGTGTTACTCACCACAAAAAAACTGCAACGCCTTGGTTCTCACCTCGTCATGAATTTCGGGCGTCCGACTGGCGATGTTTCAAGTTGAGATTGGCCTTACCGGGCCCACTCGGTATGCAAGTTAGTGCTCTTACGCTGTCTGTCATTAAGATGAGAGCTCTGCTCACACAGCCTGGGACTATCTCTGGCTTGGACTGTACGTCGCGACTTTAACCATCTCTCTTGGCCTCTATGCGTAGCTTTCGACATGCGATTCCTACCTATTGCTGTGGGTCCGTCACATGTAATGCAAGGAGCGGTGTCTTGCTTCCGCCCTCATGACCTTCAACACCACTCGCCGGCTACCATGGAAAGGTGTACGGATGGGTGTGGTGTCATGTTGATACGGTTCACATGCCCTAGGTAGTTCGCTGTACATTGGGCTAGGTGTCCGCCCCTCCTATCAGAGGAATTGTTCTCATATGCTGCATTCTCTTTCTTGCCTCTCGTGAGGTCTCCTGGGTGACTGGCACGCTTGCGTGGGTCAGTGGTGGGTCAGTGGATGCATACTCTGTATCAGGTATCCTCGAGCTCAGTCAATGCTACTCCCCTCACGCCTATGACACGAACCTGCCTGACGAAACCGAGACCGCCCTAGAATTGTATGGGCTGTTTGCCCTGTCGTATCTTCAGGAACGAAAAGTGCAGGTTCTCTTGAAATACCTCGCGTGCAGAAATAGGTTGAGGATATTGTGGTGACAGAGACACTGACTATGTCAATTTTGAATACTTAGCCCGAGGGCCGAAGGCACCGATTGACATCATGATTTCGTTGGACCTGATTTAAAGCATGTTCTCTCCCGAACAGTGGCATCCTTCCTATTCATTGCAGTACTTATGTATGCATGTGGCCACTCGCTACGTGTGCGCCATTCCCTCACGCCCGACGGGCGCAGTGTCCAGATGCGTCGCTCCTGCCCCGGGACCGATATCGAGAGGCATGATGGTGTTTCCCGAGCTCGGTGGATTGGAGAAGCGCAATGGCCGTGAGAGGGGACCCGATGGCATCTACTCATAGCACTTGCCGACTACGATCACGATTGAGATCGTACAGCGGGCGCCATGCAACCATGCAGGCACAACGATCCTACTGTAAGGCCGCTCCGAGTCGGCAACCAGCTCCTCCTCCTGTCCCTCTCTCGTACACTCAACGCTTCTACAACATGACAAGCCTCTTTAGCCTGGACAGGTCCACGCTCGGCGAGAAGACGCCTCGCACAAGGGGCGTGTCCTCCATGGTACGTGCATTCTGCAACCTTGTCACTGCGGCGCGCGTGCGCGAGGCATCTCCTTGCCGCCTCAGAGCCTCCGCTGTCCTCATATCTCACCCGCGATGACTCCGCTGACTGCATCCTTCCGCGTGCTATGGCACTTTCATATCCTCCGGAAACAGCACTTCAAGACCGCGACCACCGGTGTTGCCACCAAGAATATGCGCAATGAGCTGAATCGGCTCGTGAACAGTGTCTCGGACACCAAGATGAGGAAGGCGTGTATCTACTCAGTAGCTCGTGCAAGGTACATAGACTGACGGCGGCCCGACAGGCATTCGACACGGAGATGCAATCCTTCTTCTATTTATTCACCCGGTATCTGGCCGAGAAGGCAGAGAGCAAAGAACGGTGAGTGAGGTTTGCGCAACTGCTCCCATGTACTGACAGTTTCGTAGTATCTGGGACAACATCAAGTCTCCCGGAGCAGACCAGATTGTACCTTACGACCAGCTGCCACAGAACCCCAATCCGAAGAATCTGAATCAACTGGCCGTGCTCAAGGTAAACGGCGGGCTCGGCACCTCGATGGGCATGACGGGCGCCAAATCTGCGCTCGAGGTGAAGGACGACATGACGTTCCTCGATCTGACCGTGCGACAGATCGAGCACCTGAATACGGAGCATCAGGTTGACGTACCACTCATATTGATGACGTCCTTCAATACGCACGAAGACACGCTGCGCATCATAAAGAAGTACGCGAACCAGCAGCTCCGCATCACGACGTTCAACCAGAGCCGGTACCCGCGGATATACAAGGAGACGCTCCTACCCTGCCCGAAGATTGCTAACGATGACAAGAAGCACTGGTACCCGCCCGGCCACGGTGACTTGTACAACGCGCTCTACCACAGCGGTGTGCTCGACCAGCTGTTATCGCAGGGCAAGGAGTATCTCTTCGTGTCCAATTCAGACAATCTCGGCGCGGTCGTCGACGAGGCTATCCTCCAGCACATGATCGACTCACAGTCAGAGTTCATTATGGAGGTGACGGACAAGACGAAGGCGGACGTGAAGGGCGGCACCCTCATCGACTACGAGGGCAGCATCCAGCTTCTCGAAATCGCACAGGTGCCATCAGAGCACGTAGAGGACTTCAAGTCCGTGCGGAAGTTCAAGATCTTCAACACGAACAACCTCTGGATCAACCTGAAGGGTACGCCACTGCACTTCGTGCACCGTCTGACACTAATTGCGCTTCGCAGCACTCAAGCGGATCATGGAGGGCGAGGGCATGGAGCTCGACATCATCGTCAACCCCAAGACGACCGACGACGGCGTCGCGGTCGTCCAGCTCGAGACCGCCGCAGGCGCGGCGATCAAGCACTTCCACAACGGGCACGGCGTGAACGTCCCGCGCGCGCGCTTCCTGCCCGTCAAGTCGTGCTCAGACCTGCTCCTCATCAAGAGCGACATCTACTCGCTCGAGCACGGCCAGCTCGTCCTCAACGAGAACCGCATGTTCTCGACGACGCCCGTCATCAAGCTCGGCGACCACTTCAAGAAGATCGCGCAGTTCCAGAAGCGCTTCAAGAAGATCCCCAAGATCATCGAGCTCGACCACCTGACCGTCACCGGCGACGTGTACTTTGGCCGCAACGTCACCCTGCGCGGGACTGTGATTAGTGTGTATTCTGTAGTAGTAGCTTTGGGAACGGGTGACTGACTGGGTCCGATGTGTAGTTGTTGCCAACGAGGGGCAGCGTATTGACATTCCTGATGGCTGTGTTCTCGAGAACAGTGCGTTCATGTCCATTTCGTTCCTGACTTGCACGGTGCTGACAAGGACGGCCATTCACCAAGGATTGCTTTCCGGTAACCTGACCATGACTGTAAGCGAATTCGTTCCCGTAAACCCCAGTGCTGATATTCTTCCAGGAACTCTGAGTATGTACTCACCAAAACCGGGCTCGGTTTAAGATACCCGACAGGCATATCCTTGGCCTGACACACACACTTACTCATACCAAGATACACAACGGGTATACGACTTCACTTCGCTCCGCGCGCACGGACGTTCTTCTTGGGATTTAGTTGTAGATGCGCACATGACGCTTTCGGGACACCTCGCAAATGGGATCTCCAAGCGAGGGATCGGTGGCTGTACTTAATATAATATACACGTAGTCCGAGTCTGACATCTACGAGCGAAGTGTCGATGTCACAGCTGTAGGTGGCGATCGCCCATCGGAGGCCAAACGAATGCCTCGCTTTTCGGCGATCTTGAGCCTAAGTAGACTTTGGGGCCGTGGAAGATGCATGTCTGACTTCGAGAAGCCTTGCGGCGTTTTCAAGTCGTCGCCAATCCCTTTTCGTTCCCTGCGTGCTTAGCTTAATCCTCATAACCACCACCACTCGAACTCAATACGTCGCCGTGCATCTTGCAACTTCAGCATGGATACCGAGAGCTTGTGTGAGGCACGGTACTCTTCTGGTTCGTATCGCTGATTGTTGAGGATCGTCTACATAACAGTGCTTGACAACTGTTGCATCTTTTGCTTCGAGATCTTCGAGATCAGTGTTAGCAGGGTCGAATGAGCGATAACACAAGTAGAGGGATTACTCACTCGTACGTCATATCACTTGTTCACAGGCGTGTTACGCTCGTCCCGCTAGCGCTCGAGCATTCGGACAGATGCAGTTGAATCCCAATTTACCTCCGAAGCAAGGTCCTCGCAGCCGCGGTCACTATAATCACCAGAGATGCTAGACTCTAATTGTCGTCGAGGGTCCCAACGAAGAGGAGGAGAGGTTCCTCTTTCGAATTTGACATTGAACGTTGTTCATACAACGGCAGTGTCGCGAAAGCTACAGCTTACATCCCTCATCCCTCTCTCACCATCCCCCGGCCAAGCCGGAACACAGCGTGCAGCACCGAACGGAAGGGCCGAACCGTCAATACCTGGTACAATCCGCGTGCGAGCATCATGCGAAGCATGATCATCGCTTCTCTTGATATTGGCTGGTCTCCTGTGATTATGTAGTTGGGTGTCGCCAGACCTTCACCAGACCATCAGCACCTGCGGTCACAAATTCATTGGCCTCAACGGGGTGCTGCTCGACCCAAGTTATGGACTTGTCGTGGATCCTGGGCGGTGGGTTGGGTTGTAGCGGGGCCGCCTGCACCGACGTCGAACGCATCAGTGTTTAGGCCCAGAGGATAGACAGAACACGCACATCCAGAAGATCCCATGCCCAGACCTTCCCTTCCTCGTCCCCACATACCACGCTAGCTTCCCCATGGCCGAAACACGATCTGCAGCGGTAGGAAGAGATCGCTGCCCCCTTGAAGTCGTTCAGCATCTTGCCGGTGGATGCGTCCATGAGGCGGACGTGGGCGTCGAGGGTTGTCGCGAGGTACGTCTGGCCATCTTGCGAGGGAACTACCGAAGTTACAGGATCTGTGTATAGATAGGAGTTACAAACACTTTGGATCCGGCGCATAAAGGAAGCACGTACGACCGATGAAGTCACTTCGAAGTTCGCCCATGCGGAGATCGTATGTACGTACATGGCCGTCCACCGAGCCGGTGAGAACGTAGGTGGGACCAATGTGCAGTGTCTGTACTGCGTCGCGTGCTTCATCAAGGACCTGGATGGCCTGTCGATTCTGCGACTTCAAGTCCCAGAGTCGAACAGTGGAGTCGTATGACCCTGTATGGGGCTAGGGGTCCGTCGGAGCTGCGCGCGGGACAACCAGACGGTGCAACGTACCACTGGCGACGACGCTCGCGTCGGCGTTGAATTCGACGACGAATATCTTGCTCATGTGCCCAGCGATCCTCCGTGTCGTCGTTCCTGTCACGACGTCCCACAGGAACACCGAGCGGTCGCCGCCAGAGGATGCGAACTTCGCGTTGTCATGAGATCTAGAAGGGTATTAGCGCGAAGCAAGCACAGCATAGACGATATACGCGTCATACATAGAGACGGAAAGAACTTCATAGCCATGAGCGGCGTACTTCTTGATTTCTGTGCCGAGGTCGGGGTTCCAAAGACGCACAGTGCGGTCTTGCCCGCCGCTGAGGATGTATTTGGCGGATCCCTTGGCATATCTGGCGACATGTACTGCTCCTTTGTGATTGCTAAGCGTCGTATGTAGCGTGCGTGGCAGAGCGGCAGGACCGCGAGACGGGGCCATGGTCGTCAGTGGTGAGTGGCGAAAGATGCACTTGCCTTTCCTGGCGACGAGATGTGCTCCAGCTTTCCGGACCGGTCCGAGGCAAGTCCGAGGTGTGCGAGAATAGTACCTCGGGTTCAGTCTCTCTGCCGCTCCTCAAAGCACGTCTCACATGCCAGGTTTGGGTTACTTAGAAATGTCCTCAGCCGACGCACTGCCAAGCCATCCCTTGAAATTGTGGCAAGTACGGGCTGAAGCCGCCACAAAGTATTCTTGACTCGGAGTCGCCACTGGCTGCCACTGGGCCAAGAGGGCGTCGCGCGCGTGGGTTGCGCGTGGGCGAGGCGTGTGCAAAGTAGCGCCCGCCATATCGGGCGATAAGATGAGATCGGCAAAGAGATCTCAGGGCAAAGCGATGCTTCCGCCGGACGCTAGGGCCTCTCGCCACTGGCACTGGCATCACCAGCGAGCAGATACCTTTGTTCTATTGTGCTTTACCTCGCTCTTACCCTCCTTTTCTTTCATTTCACTTGAAACATGGAAACCGTAGCGATTGTGCGGCAAAGGACAATGCAAGAGGAGTGGCGTAGGGAGGCCCGGCGATTCGCACGATCCTACACGCCCATTTTGGTCTGACATGCGAAGCAGCCGAACGGATCACGCCAGGCGGCGCTGAGTAGCCGGAGCCGCCCCGGGCCACCAGCAGGTCCTGGCAAGGTCGCTGCGTTGACCTCGCCACGACCTGATCGTGGCGTCTCTAGGATGTACGGACGCAGGTCCTCTTCACCGCGTCCTCGACCTGGGCATGACCTCCAGCCTACGTGTGGGAAGTCTGTATGTAAGCACGGCTATGAACACCGTCGACGTCCACGCGTCTCCTCAGACCTCCTCAGACTCCTCTTTCTCGCCAACTTCTTCATGTCGACCTCTCGGCTGTCATCATCTTCACCCCTCCTCTCGTCTATCTATGTCGATACTTAGCCTGCCCCTTGCTGAACGGTGGCCCCTCATGGTCCTGGGCATATGGTAGACCAGCTGTTCACGTCATCAACACGGGATAGTGTTCCGGCTCGTCGTTGCACTCCTGCGTTGATGCTCGTATTCGGTGTCTCATCGTGCTGATGTGTGAAGTGAGTCCTTCAATTATTATCATCTTTCCTCTGGGCTGCTTGATAGTTCGTTACCTGGATGACACAGGCAATCTCCGACACCAGCGACAGCCTGCAAGAAGCATATTCGAATAGCCCATCGCCTCGCTCACGAAATCTCTTATGCGCTGGAGGCGGCCCGAGCAGCGGGCACGGCATAGGTACTGGTGCTGTCGGAGCCCAAAGCACAAGTGTCCTGTCATGAAGGTGGCAGGGGAGGGGAGGGGGTAGGGCGGGATGAACATAGAGCTAGGGTCGGTCGGCGAGAGTGATGAAAGAGTACGGAGCCCGGCGCGAGGGAGTAAACGTTCAACACGCGCGCCCAATGGTAACTTTCAGACAAGTATACGTTATGTAGTTAGGATTCTAGGGTACGTAGGTAAGTACTGTAGCACGCTGTATAGAAACATCGAATGTGTATATGTTTGCGTAGCCTATATATGAGCTACACTGAATATCATTTTATTCGAACAGAATTGTGCCTGCCCAATCGTACGAACGTGAGCATGAGCGGGTATATTGCCCAGCTAGATTCCTGGTTACACGAACCTGGAGACAAGGTCGCTCGGGCGTGGGCGTTGACCCGAATTGACCTGAACGGCCAGGCCAGTCAGACAGGTGGCTGGTACAAGCCTCCCCGGATAGCCTTTTTTTCCTGGATCGGACATCCAGCGGGCGCCCCACGGCGGTCCGGTGACCATCCCCACCGCCTGTCCGCTTTGGTCTGACCTTGGCCTCATATCAAAATGAGCGTGTAGATGTGGGCGATCGAGGGCGGGCAACACGCGCTGTGCCACACAAATGCCCCGGAATGGCAGCCCGCCACTGTGCAACTATAAGTACGCCGCCACCATGTCCGTTCGCACCCACTTTCCAGACCTCCATCCTACCCGCCCATCCTATCCATCTCCTGGGCCATCCCCCTCCCCTCGCTCCCGCGTACGCCGGAGCAGCGCACACCAATCTATCTCACTTCACAACACTCAACACGACTCGGATCCGGCGATGCACGGGTTCGAACTCTACCAGGAGGGCGCAATGACACGCTCAACTGGCCCGATGTCCACTCCGTGGACATACAACACGGCGACCTCGCTCTTCCCAGAGTCCTCGTGCCGCGACGAGCCCCGGGGCCCACCGCCGCCACGCCTCCACGACGAGCAGCCCGTGGCGTCGACCAGCCACACTCCCCTCTCGCGCACGACCATCGTCGTGCTGCGGGAGGTCTCCTCCGGCATCCTGCAAGACGGCAGGATGACCGGCCACCACCCGCGCGTGGCCGAGTACCTCAACGCGCTCATCGGCAGCTACATGGCCCCGGCTGAGCAACGGTGGGCCACATTCGCGCACCAGGAAGAGAACGGCGATCTCGCCGTTGGCAGGCCTGAGGATGTTGGCGTCCTCCTCGGCAGGCCCACGATGAACAAGTCCTGCTGCGAGGCCATCTTCGCGCTGGCTGCGCTCGAGGTGCTGAACAACGAAGCACACCGCGCGCACCAGTCGCTCTGGAACCCCGTCGTCCGTATGCGGACGGCAGAGACGATCGAGCGGGCACTACGTGCGTCTCACTCTCTTCTCATTATTGAGCTCGGCTGATAGTTCGCGCTATACAGGGTGTCCCACGTACCCCCTCTACTGCCCGCCCAATGGCTGGGAGGGTGAGAGGTCACTGGCGGCTCTTGAGGTGCGCCACAAGAAAGCGATGGAGGCGCTGAGACCTCCCGAGCCCAAGGCGCGCCGCGCCAGACCCGCCCCGAGGACGACCCGCGCCGCCGCACGCGCCGCCAACGCCGAGCAGGCTGCGCCCGCCCCTTCGGCTGCCGACAAGGGCAAGGCCGTCGACCGAGGCACACCAGCACGCGCCACCAGGACCCGGGCGGCGAAAGCGACGACGCCCGCCGCAGCGCCGACGCGGCGGTCCGCGCGCCGGGCGACGACGGCGAAGACGTCCCCGCTGCGGCAGTCGACGACCGCGCAGGAGGTCATCACGCTGCAGGCGAAGGCCGAGCGAATGGCGACGCCTGCACTCGCGACACCTGCCCCTGAGCAGGCTCCCAACGAGGCGGAGGCTGGGGTGGACGTCGAGGCGGTCGAGCCTCCCGCGAAGCGTGCGCGGACATCGAAGACCGCACCATCCCGCGCGAGCAAGCGCGTCGCTGCGCGCACCACTGCCGCGACTCCCGCTCCCGCCACCACTCCCGCCCCCGCTCCGACTCCTGCCCCCGCCCCCGCTCCGACTCCCGCTCCTATACCCACGCCGCCACTTGAAGGGTTTGCGATCCCCGATGTACCCTCTCCCGAGGACTCGCTGCAGCCCTCGCGGTCGAGCACGGCCGTTGGTGAGGAAGCTGGCCAGGATGAGTCTGAGGGGAAGAAGCGGAAGGTCGACGAGGAGCCCGAGCCCGAGCCTCAGCCTCAGCCCGAGGAGGACGGGCGCCGCCGCAAGTCTGCGCGCACAACGACGCGCAAGCGGACTGCGAAGGCGGAGGCGCTGGACGTCGAGAAGAAGCCGGCGGTCAAGCGGGCGCGCACCCGGAGGCGGTGACCGTCGCCGTGGCGCTGCTGCACATCTACGCGTGCTTAACTTATTCCACTAATCCCGCTGTTGTTGTATTTGGATCTGTACTCGTGCGCGCTGTTGTTGTTGTACTCTTTACTGTACGTCGTTTGATTTTGTATTCCCCCGCATTTTCCCCCTCTGTCTGTAGCACACTATACCTCACCACATTCTTAGTAGAGTAGCATCCTCATCATTTCCACCATAGCTAGACTCTGCAGGCGCTATGCGTCGGGCGTTTCGCCTCGGTGACGCAGTTCCGCATACGCCATGCATCGAGCACATCACCTCCGTAGAGTAGTAGTAGCAGTAGTACCCCTGTAAACATCGCGGTGCAGCTCTACATGCTCACCGCATTGAGCGTGTCACTCTAATGGCGACACGGCTCTACTTGCGCAGTGCACTGATTGTCTGCCATGAGTACTCGGTCTCGAGCATCGCGTCGACGCGTCTGACGCGACGCGACGCGATCACGTGACGCTGCCGAATACGGTCACGGGCCATAGGGCTTGCCCGCGTTGGAGGAGGAGCTGGAGGAGCTTGACCAGGAGTTCGCTGCGGGGACAACGAGACCATGCATGCGATTGTCGGGTTCTTCCCTAAGCTACGCTCCCGGGCCCTGAAGGTGATGTATGAAGTCGGCGGGCTGTCTGAGATGAGAGGATCGCCGCGCTGTCCCGTGCGTGGCGATGAGCTCGGAGCTGCTGAGGCGCCTCGCAGACCTAAGACGCTACACATCTAAGTACGTGGTATCCAGGATCCCCCCTTCTTGGACAGGTTTAGTATGGTGTTCTGTATCTGTGTATACTACTCTTGGTGCAGGATATATTTCTAAAATTATTTGATCTACGAGCATCGTCACATCAACGCATTGCGTTATTACTAATATTCTGTAGTGTACACTGCTGCTCGAAATATCCTTATCTTACCACGCCATCTTCGCCACAATTGACTGCAAGAGGGTCTCTCAGTATGATGAACATGAGAGATCAGTAATGACCGACCTTAGGGTATGCGCGCACGAGCGATTTGCGTATCTCGTCCATGAGCAGGATACCGGCGGCGAATGCGAAGGGTATTCCCCAGAACATTCCAGGGATTGGGTCGGTGCCGAAAACATGTTGAAGGCCGGGCCCGTAGAGGTTCACGATGGCGACGAGCGCCGTCCCTGCCATCCCGGCGAAGATGATCAGATTGCGACGTGGACCCCAGAGCGGATTCGACTGGAGGATCGACACGCGTCGGTTGCGCACCGCCAGCAAGCCGCCGTACTGACAGATGACCATCGTCACGTAGCTGTCGAGAGCGTACGCAGTCAGTAGCATTTTGGAACTTGAAGAGACAAGTTATGCGCACAAGATGCACTGGCCGACGGAGACGAAGTGGGTGAGCTCGTCTGTGCTGAAGCCCTTGTAGCCATCTGTCCACTTGTTGTACACTAGGAGCACGTCGTAGAAGCCGAGACCTTGTTGGTGCATGTACAGGAACCACATGCCCATGCAGCACGGCCACATCATAAGTCCTACGAACTGTGCAGCGCAAGATGTCAGTGAGACCATTTTGGCGGCAAGGGTCTAAAAGGATTACGTACTAGATACACCTGAATGAAGAAACGCCAATCGGCCAATCGATCGGTATGCGCGTTGCGCGGCTTGCGTTGCATGAGATCTGCGAGTCTATGAGATCACCACGACGATCACCAGCAGCTGCTACAGCAGACGCACCGGCTTCCGGCTTCTCATACATCAACGATATGGACATGACGACGTCGTTCAAGATGCAGAAGCAGACTTGAAGGTACGAACTCAGCGGGAGCTGCATCCCCAAGAAGACATTCGTGAACACAGCTGCGAATTCGGTGTAGGAACCAGCCTACGTGAGCGTTTTGCAAGTCAGAAACTAGCGTGTGAGGGAGGAAGCGTGAATGGCGTACCGGCATCAGGTAAATCATAACCTTCTTGAGGTTGTCAAATACTAGGCGACCCATCTGGATAGCAACCACGATGGACGAGAAGTCGTTGTCGAGCAAGACCATGTCCGCTACATAGGCGTCAGCTACCAATGACATACTATGTGATAGCACGATACTTACCTGCCTCCTTAGCTACGTCGCTACCACTGCCCATAGCCACGCCGATGTCACTCGCCTTCAGTGCCGGCGCGTCGTTCACGCCATCGCCGGTAACGGCCACCGTGTTGTCTCCGCGTGCCTTGATCTCTTCGACGATGCGCAGCTTCTGCTCGGGGGTCGTCCGTGCGAAGACGAGCTCGGTGTACCGCCCGACGATGATGTCCCAATCGCAGCTCTCGAGGGTTGGGATATCGTCTCCCGTCAGGACCAGCGAGCGGATAGGGCCATCTTCTGGCGGTTTGATCTGGGGCTTTGAGATATTCACGTACGCCTTTTCGACTGCGGCAAACCGGATGTGTTCGATGGTGTCAACGTGATCTTGTGTCGTGATCCCGACCTAATAACACGCATCAGTGAGTAGCTCAACAACCGAGCAATCCGCCCTGCGCACCTGTCTCGCAATCGCCAGAGCCGTCGCCTTGAAGTCGCCCGTCACCATGAAGACCCTGACCCCGGCTCTGCGAATCGTCGCCACCGCGCCGGGAACGTCTGCCCGCGGCGGGTCCCGGATACCGAGCAACCCCACAAGCGTCAAGTCCCGCAGCTCGGCGTACATCAGCTCCTCCACGTCGTTCGCAGGCATGCTCCGGACGTCCCACTTGACGTCGTCGAGAGAGCGGCGGCACAGAGCCAGTACGCGCTGGCCCTGGCTGCTCCACTCTTCCTGGAGCGCGAAGAGCTGGCGGCGGGAGGAGATGTCCATGGGCGCCACGGATCCGTCGGAGCGCATCACGTTCGTGCAGGCTGGGAAGAGGACGTCGGGGGCACCCTTCACGAGCATCCAGGTATGCGCTGCGATGCTGTCCTGTTCTGACGGGGAGGTGCGAACGACGGAGAGCATCCATTTGTTGCGCGAGTTGAATGGAATCTCGAACAGCTTCTCGTGGGTGCTGAGGAGGGTGGCCGACGAGCCGACGTGAGTGTGAATGTTCTCCGCGAACACCAGGACCGCACTGTCAGTGGCATCACCCTTGATCTTCCGCTCTGCGTCTGCGTCTTCCGGGCTGTTCTCAAATCTCGCACCATTGCAGAGCCGAGCGATCATGTGGAGGGCCTGGAGAGCCGGAGGAGGAGACTGAGCCTCTGCGCGCACGAGGTCGTCCACTCGGTGCTCGTCATCAACGAATGCGACGTTCTGTACGGACTAGCGGAGACATGAGCATCAAAGGAACTGATAACGAGTAGACGACTCACCATCTTCCCGACGGTGAGCGTACCGGTTTTGTCGGAGCAGAGCACTGACATGCAACCTAACGTTTCGACCGTTGCCAGGTTCTTCACTAGTACGTGTCGTTTCGCCATCTTCTTCGCCACGATAGTTAGGGACAGCGCGACGCACACCGGAAGTCCCTAGACCAGAATTCAATGACTGGATGCTAGTCTATGACTTGCGCAACGATCAGACGTACCTGAGGGACGAAGGAAGTCAAGCAGCCGATCGAGTTCACAATGGCCTGGCTAGGCGTCTCGTAACCGGGATAGCTCGTCCTCAACCATGCCGCCCACACGATGATCGCCACGCAGAAGACGGTGAGCGCGATAGCAGACACGATCTTGGTGAGGAACCAGACTTCCCGCTGCACGGTGGTCAGCTTGAACTTCGTCTCGCCGGACATCGCTACGATGCGCCCCATGACCGACTTGTCGCCGATGGCAAAGACGACGCCGGTGCAGGTGCCTTGGACGACGAACGTGGAGGTGAGGGCTAGATTCCGGGTCTCGAGCGCGTTTGGCGAGGTCATGTCGAGCGCGCCTGGGATCATATCGCTACGATGGCATGCGTTAAAGCGTATGATTGGTCCCAGTGTATTCAAGAATGTACCTTTCTCCGGTGAGAAGAGAGCGGTCAAACCGCAAGTCCGATGAAGCCTTCACTATGCGAACGTCGGCAGGAACACGATCACCCATTGACAAGAGGAGTACGTCGCCGACTACGACATCTTTGGCCGGAATGGTCTGTTGCTCACCATCGCGGATAACGGTCGCGTTTTCCGCGATGAGCGTCTTGATCGAGTTCATGATGCGCGACGCATGCCAGTCGACTAAAGCGTAGAAGGTTGCTGAGACAATGATGACGAGTAGCTATATGGAGAATGAGAGGGAGATAATCGTCGATATCGGAGTAGGCGTACGATCAGGATGGCAACACCAAGGTTGAAGGCCGGAGGATCGGGCGCCCCAAGAGGCTCGTAGGAGAGCTATCGGCCGCATAGTCAGCTCGCTGAGCACTGGGGAAACGACAAGGATGGACTTACAAGTGATAAGATGAACGCAATCCACATGAGGAAGTTGAAGCCACCGAAGACGTAGTTCACGATCTTCTTTCCATATTGTGTTTTCGGCGGCGAGATGATGTTCTTACCGCCTGTCTTCGCCTTACGCTGGACAGCAGCGTTCTCGAGCCCTATCGCAGGCGAAGTCGAGTACCGAGTGAACACATCGTCTATGGGTATTGTGTGTACGTCAATCTGGTCTATGGCTCCCGCTGGGTTGGTGGGTGTGTCCTTGGGGGAATAGGATAGCTTCTGCTCTTGCGTTTCGTCGATACGGATGGACAGCGTGCGATATCTGCAGCGAGACGTAGGTTGGCGAGTGGTCAGTATGCATCAGGAATGCAGTTTGCACCTGATCTGAACGCCATAGTCGTCTCGCGCAGTGTGCCCCGTCTGCGAGCGACCCACGTCTGCAGCGAAGTGGGGGTTCATTCTGACGAGGCGCGCTTTGGGGAGAGAGAGATCTGTTGGTGTGTAGGCAGCGTTGGGGGGGATTATATATCGGTCCTGTAAGGCACCTTGCTACATTGACAGCAGCCCAGTCTTTCTCGTTCGTAAAGTCATGGCGTCAGAGCGAATGCTCCATTTCACTTCACCGCCTTGAGCGAATATCGCCATTGCGGCTGGTGCAGCGTTCTGCCGTATGTTCCTCGTGGATGGATCCGACCTTGCAATGCAAATGCTATCAGAAGAGTGTGAAACCATGATAGACGGAACTCGGAGACGCGCTCAGACTTAGAAATCGCCGGGGGTGGGGGGCACCACTCCTAGACGCAACTGCGATGCACTGAAAGTGGGGCAACGTCAATGACCGCAAACTAGCATCTGTAGTGAAATGCAAATGAGTCAATTGATTGTCCAAACAACCGGGGAGGCATATATTGAAAGCACACCCAGTTGGGATTTGAAAGCGCTGACTGTTGATTTCGCCACCTTCGCCGGCTGATGGATAGGGCGGACCAGCCACACTATCGGAAAATTACGCAGTGAGTCGTTTACGCCATTCATCGCGTTCAGCGGGCGCCGTCATGGGCCGTTCCGCTCTCCGGACTCCCGGAGGGAAGCACAATATAGGCCCATCTGTGGACCTCGCGCAGTCAGAGGAGGTTCCTGATGAGAGCACTAATCGCCGTTGGGGAGGAGGAGGAAGAGCTGCCACCAACGCAAGGCACCTTGTGCGATGCGAACAGCGCAGCCATGCAGGACAGGGGCGCCACTGACGTCAACGACAAGCATGCAACAGACGCATGCGTTGCTGCCACAGGTGTTCTTCGGTGATCAACGCCTGCGAAATGGACTGTGAACTGATCGAAGTCACCGTCATTGGACTGGCCCGGGGACCCGCTGTGTGCCATGTCGCCGCCACCATGACCAGGATTTTCACCGTTCTATTCGCAGTGTGGATTGAGTTAGAGAAGGCAGTGGCATGAGAGCATAAATAGGTGCAAAAATACATATATTGAGCCTCAACCCGAATCGTCGAATGACACGGCACAACGTACCGCCGTTGCCATGGTGTTTTTTGGAGGGCAGTGTAACAGAGGGTGGCAGACGTCCCCACTCCTCCAGCCAGCTAGCGGTCCCGCGGCGCGTCCAGGGATAAAATCATAAAAGAATGGGAGGGCGGGGCGCCTAAGCCACGTTGGCCGCGTGGCAAACCATGTGCGCGGAATCCTTACCACTGTACCGGGTGGGGCGCCTCTGCGATCCTCTCTACTGGCTCCGGCGCCTCTGCGATCCTCGCCGCCGCCCTCGGAAACGGCTCGCATTTTCACGACAGACGAGCATCTTTCGACGCGGGATAACGGGGAAATTTTTAACCTCAGGTATGTACATGTGAAATGCCTTAAAGCATCTGGGACGACACGGGCCCAAAGCTAGCCCCGTTTTGGTATGCTGCCGCGCGGCACGGCCCGGGTGTGGCTGAAGCCGCTTCTGCAAGCCCGTCGAGCGATGTTGGCTACGAGATTATTTTCGGGTCTCTTATGTACAGGAGCTGTAAAATTCACGATGTAGGCCTCTTCCGTGGGTTTTCAACTGCTGTCAAGCCTCAGGCAGCTTCAGCCACCCGCCACCCATGCCGTGCGGCAGCCTACCAAAATGGGGCTTGATTTCGGACCCCGCATGGACTTAGCATCCCAAGTGTAAGCAAATCCCTGCAGAATGAAGTGAACACCTGTGGCGAAGCCCAGGTCTGGCATGCAAGAGCACTGAAAGAAGAAAATAGTGCTCCATCAGCCTCGGGACATGTAATCTGACACACAACATGAAGCACTGAATGAACGAAATGCCGCCAGTCCTGCAGCGAAGCCGCAGGCCTGGCATGCTAAAGCACTGAATATAAATTGCCCTGTTAGCCTGTGGCGAAGCCACGGGTTCACAACGCTCGTGCATTTTACGCACTGCCGTGTCCGGCGCGTGTGGGGCCAGTGTGGGGCTCTCATCCACCACCATCGAGGGTGGCTGTGTTCGGACTAATACCCACTAAAACCCAGTCCAGTGATGTCCAATCTTTACCTGCGGCCGGCTCCCCGTCTACCAGCGTCTACCACGCCTTCCAGGTCGCGGTGACGAGCGCCTTTTTCAACGCGGAGCGGCCAAAGCGAGAACTGGTGCTCGCGATGTCCTGTCGGACGCGTTTGTTCTCAGCCAGGACGTTGCGATTGCTTCCGGTGAGTGCGCCCAGTTGTTATCGTCCTGGTGTCCGATGACCCTAGTGCGCCATGGAGCTATGTCCTGCTTATGCTGCAGGGATACTCAAGGGAACACAAATATTCAAGGTTTTCGGTATCGGGCTAAGTCAATGTGTCTGTTGGACCAGTGCGTGCTCACTCAGGCGCCACGCCCAGTGGTTCCAACACCAATGGTGGGATCAACAGGCTGGCGAGGGAAACCCCGTGAACGAACTCCGCAAGCGCATCACGAGCCTCGACTGCAGAAGTTCTCGTCGAGCAGTCCGGGTCGAACATCTGGGAGAGAATCTCATCGATATTGGGTATCGTCGCCTAGCACGAGTTAGTGCATGCAGTTCATGGCAACGCGCTTCACGCACCCTGAAATCAGAGAAGCTCTCGGCCAGTTGCCACACGTCCGCCTTGAATGGATCATAAGGTTTCCCAGACGCAATCTCTGGCGGTACAGGGCGCATATAGCCCTCGATCGGCAATCCAGTGAGCAGCCGCTCTTCAGAAGGAATATCTGAAGGGAACTCGTAGGCCATCTCGAAATCGGTGAGAAAGACGCGCGGGCGGCAGAGCGGCACCCGCATCGTAGAGAGTGATTCGGGGTGCCATTGGACGACGTAGTTCGATTTGCATAGATCCTTCAAAGCCGTGAGATACCGATCACATAGAGCCAGCGCAACACTTACTCTGTGCACGATTCCAAGATCATGTACGAATATGATTGCCTTCGTTACGTCATGAATTCTGAAGTATGAATGGTGAAGGATGCTTCACACTCACCTCCAATGCTTGTAGGATCATGTCGAGTATATCACCGACCGAGTTCTTCGCCCACAGGCCATAGCAGTCGTCCATGCTGTGGCCTACATACGGGGAGACGATAAAAGCCAGGTCTTCATATTCAACCTCTCTCCAAAGCGGAACAACATGGTTGTCCGTTAGCAGACTTTTGGTGCCGCGGGCTAGCTTACGCAATATCTCGATATGCCGCCTACCCTGGCCCCCCATTGCGGCAAGTCGTATGACGACATTCAAGCCATCAGAGGTAGTTCCGCCATGCGTGAAAGCATTCTGCGCATCACCGTCGTGAACTTCCATCCTGGTGCTAGATGTGGGATATGACTTACATGACAATTGAACTCCAGAAACTGTTCCGCCCAACTCTCGCCACGTATCGGGGTCACATACGCGAACCCATTTGAGATCAGGACGTGATCTGGATGTGCATACGAGCACGACCCGTCAAGCGGCCATAGGTAGATATTGGCTTCGTCAAAAGCAGGTCGAACGACCTCCCAAATGCGGTACCCCTCATACATGTCACCCAAACGCCATGCACTCAACTCGCGGGGTAGCTTAACAAAGCATCAGTGAGCTTGATATGCAATGCCAAACATGCAAATAGACCTACAGTATTTCTTTCGATGCGTCTACGCCGCTTCACCAGTCTTTCCTCAACCGAAGGAAGTAGTAGTCGCCAAGCAACACTCAGGCTCGTTGTGGCAAGGCCAGTCAGTAGGACGGCTGTGGCCAGAGCTCTGCCACGTGTCCAGGGCATGGCTCTTGGATCGAAACTCGTGCCAGGATTTGGTGTCGAGATGTCGGAAGAGCTGGGTGTCGAAAGAGTTGGGTGTCGGAAGAATTGGTCTGCGTAGCTAACGCCTGACTTACGTTGCAATTGAACAAGCCAGCTAAATCATGTGACCGTGTCTAGAGTTTTCAGTGACTGGGGCGTGGCGACAGGACTCTAGTCTCTTACGGACGCGGAAACATCTTTCAGCAGTGTACAGTACATCACGAGTACCTCTATAGAACTGTTAGAGAAATAACTCAAGTGTCATTGTTATACGTCAAATCTCCAAACTCGCACTCCGTCCATGTCAGAAGTTATGATTCTCCTCTCGTCGAAGACAATCGTACCCTTCACCGCGTCCGCTAAATGCTGCCTCTCCTCTTCAATTCGTACAGTTTGATCATCCTGTTCGTTCTCGATGTCCAGACCAGCAGACACCTCAGCGCCAGTTCCGCCTTCGAGGTCCCACACCCAGATGCTGCCGTTCGCGCTCAAGCTTACACAACGCCCGTCTGCAAGCGCGAGCGCAGACACGGGCCCGATCTGCCCGTGTAAGCTGCGCACGAAGGTCAACTTCGGCACGGCAGTGGGTGAAGAGGACGAGGGAAGATGAAGTCGGTACAGTTGCAGTGCGCTCGCAGTGTACATATTGCTGGACATGTACGTTGGTTTCGGCGACGAGGAAGACGATGCGGAGGAAGTAGACGGGGTGGGCGACACTGCACGGGTTCTGGGGAGCGGGTCCCCCGGGGCAAGGACGACCCATTTGCCGTCCGTCTGCGTGTCCGCAACGCGCGCCACCTTGCGCGCCCACTGCTCGCGGATCAAACGCAGCTTATGTTCGTCGATCCAGCCCTGCGGGACGTCGATCGCGCGCGTGGTCCGCGAGGCGGACACGGTCATGCGGGTGCCGAAATCGGACGCGGACCCGCGCGAGATGATCAGTTCGGTCGCGCCAACGCTCCAGTGGGACGGGTAGACAGGGATCGCGTAGGCGAGAACGAGCTTGAAGGTCGAGGGCGAGAGTACCGAGAGCACGAGCGAGCTGGGCGGGTGAGATGTAAAAGAGGTGAGCGTCTGGGTGTGCGCGACGGTGTCGTCGGAAAGGTCGTAGAGCGACAGCTGGAATGATTGGGAGAGGGTGACAAGGAGGGGATGATGGTAGACGGCTTGGATGATAGGATATGTGCGCGCATTCCTCGTCGCGGGCACGTAAGTCAATAATCGCGAGGAGTGTGCGGGCGTGTGGTGGTCGACGTGGAACACACAGAATTCCCCTGTCGAAAGGAATGAAACAAGGCGGATGCGATGCATTATGGACGGAGGGGACTGATCAAGAGCGAGGGCAGTGATCCGAATAGGGTCTGAAGACCGCGTGGATGGCGACCGTAGTGAGTGCGACTCAAGTCCAGGGGCCATCAGTGATATTCGAGGGGCTGTCGAAGGGTACGAAGACGCAGAGATCGTCGTGTTTCCGGTCAGCAGGAGAAAAGTCTGTTCGTCGGGATAGCTCCTTGCTCTTCTTGGGTCGATTGAGGGTCGTCCGGTTCTACGGTAGTCAAGGCCGGTATGCAAGTTCTCGACAGAACAGCGACCTGTGTAGTGTTAATACGCGGAGGTAGTCACAGGAAATGCCGGCGTACCAGTCCGCCAGTTCGAGCTGATGCGGAACATCCACTTCCAGTCCTTCACTTCCTCCGATTTGACTCGTCCCGGGAGAGGTTTCACCTCGCGCCCATCTGCACGGCCAACGAAGCCCCGAGCCCCGCGCAACCTGAGTCGGCCATACTCACCCAGATACAGTCTCTTCCACAACTGATGGCTCTGTGTTCAACTATCCGCCGATCGACGCAAGACTAGAAACGGATAAGTACCTGGTTGTCGAGCGCGAGCCTTGCCCAGTTCCGATTGATGCGCTGAACAGCACACAGATCTGTCCAAGGCAGGTACGAGAATATAACAAGGATGAGTTCATCATACAGCAGATTGTCGAAGGTAGGCTTGATTGTGTGGGGGTAGTGAGATCCTCCCGGTGCATGTTGACGCTTCGAAGGAGGTAAAGGGGCGGAAGACAACGGCCGCTTGTTGCGCTCTGCAGACATGCTGACCGCACGGAGATGAGGGAGATGGCTAGAGCGTGAATGAGGAGTGCTTGGTCCGTTGAGGTAAGCAGTTATTGGATAGTAGTCCAAGCTCACTGCCAGTGATTTGTCAGGATCGCACGGCAGGGTCAGCTGTTGCCGCGCAAGTCGTCGAGACAGTCGGCCGAAGCAAGCAAGCCAATATTGAGATTTTGAGGGGAGCGACCCGACTCTAGCAAGTCAGCATGGCTAAGTTTCCATGCGGTGGGCCGTCTACGGGCAGTGGAAGCGAGCAAAGAGCCTGGTGACTCAGAGAGCAATGCGCAGGTGGAGCGGTACAGAGTATAGGCGCCCATGAGAAACTGCGATGGGCTTGTAAGCGCGCGAAGGTTATCTGCTGCGTCCACCTTCGACCCATCGCTCCTCCTAGGTTACTTCTGCGTTGCGTTGCGTTTGAACGCCGTAATTGACTGGAGGGACGATCTCGCGCCAGAACGATGAGATGACAACATATTCTAAGCAGCAGACGGAGCCCGCTGCTCTCTGTCAAATACACTCAATATCTCCTGAACATGTCTCTCGTAAGTTGAGGACCGCTGGAAGGTTGCGTGGATAGCTTCGCGCGTCATGCATTATTCTGAACTGCTTCAAGGCTCCTCATGTATGAACAGGAGACGTCCATGATGCTCCTTGCCCACGGAGAGATTGCAGTGCTCGTCGATCTTTCCTTGTGTCTCGAACCATTCAAGGCAACACCATGGCTGAAGGAAAGTCACAGCATCCTCACGGTCATCGGGACGCTTGAGGAGCTTGACGTATGTTATCATAGACTATATTGGAATGCATTGGCTAATACACGCATCTGCAGAGTCCTTATCGGCCCCCCGTTCTACCTCTGCACGCACGCCCGGTTGAAGTCGATCTTCAACTAGTGCTGCGCGCGATCTCGGTCAGAGAGTGTCCTCAACTGGACCTGGAGCTGTGGAATAGAGCTATCTCATTGCGTGACCAGCAACTCGGCGCCATTACTCCCTAACGCCCCATAGCGACACTCTTCAGACAACAGCACGGGCTTGAAGGGTGCACACATGGGGAAGTTGAAACTTTGAGCTCACTTTCCATGACTCATCGTTCTACCACAAACGAGAAGCGTAGTTGATCTGTCTTCGATACAATGGATACAATGGATACAGGTCGGTCGATGTAGTCCTGACACGTAGTTCAGCTGTAAGTTAGGATGTCCACGACCATGATTTTGGAAATTGATTTTTCAGTGACTGCGTCGTATGACGGTGAGTACAACGACTACTCAACTGGCGCAATACCAGAGAGAGAGGGCTGGCAAGTTGCAACTACAACCACTACACTTGCCTTTCTGGGCAGAACGGGCTTTTTTCGGCGCCCTGGCGAGGACCTCGAGCCTGAGTACATCTGTAGACTGTGGTCCTCTACCGTCATGCACTTCACATAGACTCTGCTGTATCGTCTGAATACGCTCACGGCTTGTAATTCGAAATGGGGCGCAGCGCAAAATACCACAAAAAGCCGGTACGTCTCGCTACCTCCGCTGTCTCGCCGCGTGCAGGCAAACTCACCAAGCCATTGACAGCCAAAGAAGGCCACTAGCACCAGCACGGCCACTAGTGCCAGGGCACATACCCCGACGTCGAAACCTGCTGCATCGACCCCGACACCACAGGAACAGAAGAAGCGCGTCGGCCTCAAGGTAAAGGCGGGCAAGCGGCGCAAGGACGCAGAGGGTCCTATTCTCGGGGGTGCCGACTACGTCGAGTTGATGTTCGGAGGGAGAAAGAGGGCAATGGCGGAAGCTGCCAAGCTTCCTCGAGATGACTAGAGGCGAGTAGCATGTAGCTGACTCGTAAGCTCAAGAAGTGTACTTCCCGGCTAATATATCAGCTTCCCTTAGTGCCGTTGTAGCTTCAATTCTATGTCTTCTCCCTTGTGGGCATATGATGATGCTTCAGACGTGCCTCGTACTCATTCATACTGCACCACCCTGCTGATGACGTCCCTATCTGACTATGACAATGCTCCGCCGTTGCAAGCGTGGCGCCACAGGTTCGGATTATCAAGATGCACAGACGAAAGATCTAGTTCGCTTGGTACGGCTTATGTGTGGTGGTACGTCTACTGCGCAACTCGCAGGGAAGCGAGAGCCTGATCTTGCTGTCTATCTCTAGGCAGAGCACTCTCAACGGGCGGTGGGATCTCTGCCTTGCTTCTACCCCCGGTGGCTCGCTCTTTGCGATGGCTTCTGCTAATTGTATGCCTCTCTTGATCTAATTGAAGACGCAATGTTCCATTATTCTGAATAGCCTCTAGACATGCGACAAAGGTCTACTCAATCGCGAGCCGCATACCATACCACGAACACCTTAACCTCCTGCTTTCCGCTTTCATCCACTCCCTACCGCCACGACACCATCGTGCTACCCTACAAGTCTGTCTTGAAACGTCTGCCCGCCTTAGCGTCGGTCGCGTACAGCTTTCTCCATGATGCCCAACTCCTTCTTATGAGTACGCGTGTCATGCAACGCACACTTGATAATCAGGTACTACACAGAAATCAGTGGGTGGCTGGGGTATGTTGTTGTTTTCCTGCATGGCTAACAGTACTGATATATATGTACTTATCGGGTTATAGTATGCACGATCGCTAGATCGAGACCTCTGGACAGGGTAGGTCAATGTTCGGCGCCGCTGTCACCATCAGACCCATCCGATCGCATCGCGACGGGGACTGTGGACAGCAGGCGTACGGTGACCGGTGAGCTCCCGTATGAGGACCGGGTTCATCTGCCTTCACGGGTACTTACACGATGAAGATAGACAACTCAGCGACAGTGGTATTCTTGTAACTGCAGCGTGTCGATGCGTCCCTTGCGTATCGTGCCATTATCTGCGTCTGAGACAAGTTCTTTGACGCTTCTATATGTGCCACCAGGTATTCTGCACCTTGCCTGGCAATCATGTGTCGAATGCTAGCAAACACTTGCTCGCGACCCGTGGTGGGGCTGCCTCATTGTCGGATACCGAACGCAGTCGACAACAGGATGAACCGACTTGGTAGCGGCTGTAGGCCAGCCATCTCGTTCAATTGGCAGCGCGTGCTCAAGGCTTCAAAAACCGTCGCGCAGCGTGACCTGTCGAGATAGCACACTGAACTCCGTGTGAGTATCATTCTACACGTGCGACAGTTTACTGCTGACAGTTATGCGCCAGGGTAACTTATGCACTAAAGGTGTCGATCAGCGTGTTCAGCAGCCTGGCGTCTGATCGAAGGTTGCGCGAAGATTGCGACTGTACAAGGACAATGCCCTACCCCCTTCACTCGCTGGTGCCGTATGTCATGTCCAGGCCTGTCTCGCGGAAAAACGCTCGAGGGCCTGGCTGACAAGTGTCCCTATGCCCTATCGACAAACCTTCGCTGCACTCAATGAGCGATATCTACCTGCTTTGGGCACGGCAGGTTGCCCTTCTACCGATAACCACGACGAACTGGCGTGTTGCCCTATCTCTCTTCTGATGGGCCTGGATGGTGCGTGTATTGATGGCAGTTTGCGCTCATCATTGAGGAAAAGAATCTGCTTCCGGTTGCATCCTCTGTAACCCTCCATCGGCGGATAACATGGACCTCCGGACATCTCCCTATCCGTTGACTTTGATCGTCAAAATTTCTTAGGTGCCAGTAGCAACTCACTTTAACTCTGCCTGAAACAAGTCACCGCCTCGTCCCTGCCGCCACCCCTTGTACGACGGAACTCAATCGCACAGCAGTACTAATGTTCGAGCTATTTTTAAATCCCACACTAATCCACTTCGTAGGCTCCATTAAGTATTGTCTGCGAGGTCATCAGGTCGGTGAGACCCGACGTGGTATCAACGGGGTATCCGCAGAAGCCTTGTGACCGGCGCGCGCGGGCATACGATGCTATGGTGTGTCATCTATCATCTCCGACGGTGTAAGTATGTAGGATGGAGCTAACACGATCCATGCACAATCCATGCAAGCGGTACTTAGCTTCGTCTAGGTCGCGACCCCGAACAAGCGGACATTGAGCGGACATATATGTTCGCGGATCCTTCTCAAGGTTGCGCCAGATGGCAGGCGTCGCAGAAGGGGTGGGCCAGGGACCGGAAGAACTTTCAGTGGCGTGTGCCAAGACCGGTAAGAGCCTGTCTTTCCCACCAGGATGAATACTAATCTAGATCTTAGAATAAACCGATCATTTCCCCACAGCTCCCCGCATTTGTCGTCGACGCTGACATCCGGATGTAGGTTATTATGGGATGTTCAACGTTCAACTATCCTCGCCTGAGCATGCGAGACTGTACGCATACCCAATTGGCGGGTGGTGCGCGGGCTCGCCAGGACGGACGCGGGGCAGCGGCACTACAGCTGCCGTATGCGGCAGATATGTAATTGGCTTCCTCCCGCGTCTACTCCGTTCGTGCAGTCCGGTGTCCACACTTTCCCAAAGCATAAACGAAGTGCTCGGCTGCCACTAGCGCATGCTCCCGTGGAAGCGTGCGTTACGGCATCCACTGATGAAACCTGAATTGCCAGCGCTTTCCCGTCAGCCGTACTTAAACGGGGATTTGGCCGAAGGGCGCGGGGCGAGGCACTTTGCTCCCATCCACTGGTTGTACCACGCTTCTGTTCCTCGCCCTACTATCGCTCACCAGTAGTGCTTGCTCGAGAACAGTCCAGCCATGGTCTCCTATGATCCTCCCAGCACCCTCAAGCCCGCTCAGGTCGCGGTGGCCATGGTCGAGCAAGGCATCGCGAAACACAAGACTCGGGGAGACATCATCTTCCTCAAAGCTGTGAGTAACCCGTGTTACCAACTCCTGCCCCAACGTTGACCGGGGTACTCGGATCACCCAGGTCCTCGCGGGGGTCATGCTGTCGTTCGGAGGGCTCCTGAGCGAGATCGTTGGCGGTGGCTCCGCGGGCATTAACGCAAACAACCCGGGTCTCGTCAAGTTCCTCGCCGGAGCTGTCTTCCCCGTCGGCCTCGTAATGTGAGTGGATACCGCTTATCTTTTGGGCGCGCGCCTCCCCGCGGGGAAGGCGGCTACCGAGTAGATTGTGTGATTGACGCGTCGTCTACGTTAGGATTGTGCTCCAGGGGCACGAACTTCTCACTAGCAACATGATGGTCAGGACGACTTCTGACAGTCTTGTACTCTTGAGACTGATATTATCTAGATCTTTTCCATGGCTTGTCTGAAAGGCGCAGTGCCTTGGTGGGGGCTTCCATGGAACTGGCTTCTAGGTGAGCGCCCGTGTTGGACGATGTCCGGAGATGACGGCTGATAGATCGCGGTTCAGTGACGTTCGGTAACCTATGCGGGAGTCTGTTCTTTGCTGCCGTGCTGGTGAAGTGTGAGTTAGTCACGGCCAGAGCGATAGTAGCCCGCTCAGACAGGGTTCCACAGATAGCGGCATCATCTCGACAGAACCGTACATCAGCTACGCGCAGGAATTTGCTCTGTAAGTTTTTTTTTCACGCGTACACCCTGCATACCGTTCAACGGGCTTTTTTGTAGGCACAAGGCGAAGGACCCCGAATGGTACCAGATTTTCCTTCGCGGTATTGGCTGTAATTGGCTTGTCTGCGTCGCTGTCTGGGTAGGTCCATCTCACGAACCCTATTAAAACCCATAATGACGTGCGCATCACTCCCGCAGCAAGCCGCGGGTGCCCGCGATACGTTGTCTAAGGTGAGTTGCGAGTCTTTTGTCATGTATTCATGGGCTGAGGCGGCCTTAGATCGTCGCGATTTGGATCCCGATCATGGTGAGCCGCCTTGCAGGACCCGCATCTTGCAACTCCTGTAATAGTATTTGCAACAGATCTTCGTCACGGCTGCCTTCGATCACGGTATGTTCACCGGCATCCCGTGCAGAGCGGCTGGGGTTTCTGACATCACAATACAGTTGTTGCAAATATGTTCTCCGTGCCTCTTGGAATTCTCTTCGGCGCCGATGTAAGTCAATACATTTGGCGTGATGATTAATGTGCTTATTTATACTCGCAATAGTTGACGGTGGCAGAATACATCAGGAAGTTCGTGGCTGCCTGTGCTGTTCGCTTCACAGGCCCGTACTAAATAACGCGGCAGGTCCCTCATTGCTTCGTACCTCGGCAACATCGTCGGCGGCCTCATAGTCGGCCTTCCCACCACATACTTCTATCTCTCGGACTACCGTGCGAGCGGCCTCCGCGGTGTTGAAGAGGGCGAAGGTTTCGACAGTGGCGACATTCGCAATGTCAACATCGACGCAGAAAGCTCCAAGGAGAGCAACGGCAACCTGAAGGCAAATGAGGAGGCCTATGAGGTGGCGCACGCGCGATAGGCCAGTGTCAGTCGGCCTCTACGACGTCGCGATCGCGCTTGTATGTTTATCTTATTTGTAGTACATAGATGTCTTGTCGCCTTCATTGCCTTTGTTGTTCGGGCGAACGCCTGTAATAATACCATCCGATCAACTGTCCAGCCGTTGCTCGGCTTACGGGGTGAGGTGACAGTGAGGTGGTGTTTCTCCGTGCTTCTAGTACTTCTTGTGGGTCGCTTGGTGAAGTTCTCCGGCTGGTGGGAATAACATGACGAAGCTGAGATCAAGCTGACATAGAAGTGACGAATTCTTTTATCTTCCCAGCCAACTGTGTGTGCCTGAAGAATTCGAGCTGCCTTTGAAAACAGCCAGTCGGCGTAGCTAGTCAAGCAAATTGCAAGTCTAATGACTCTAGGTGTGCACATACAATACGTACTAGCTTCGCATTGCAGGCTGTCCAATAGTTACTCTGTTTACACATAGCCATCGAGAACCCGGTGACACGCCGATAGGGCATAGTGAATCAATGTGAATGTTGAGGCTTTAGGCCGAAGAACGTAGCCGCGTGAGCAAGATGACAAAAATGCATCTCAGCAAGCACCGCGTCATTCCATTCCCTAAGCCTGTTCCACCCCGAGGAAGGAGGCGAAAGCGAGAGCCATGACCTCCATTCCAACACGGAGCTCCTTCTCGATGTCTATGCTTTCGTCGGTGATATGGGCTTCGGAAATATACCCCGGGCCATAGACGATAGTGGCCTCTATAGGCGGAACGAGGCTGTGCACGGGGAATCGCTGCAAATGTGTTGCGGAATCAAGAAACCCATGAGCGAGAATACCAGTGAGGTGGGAACTTGGCATAATGACTTACCTGATCGTCGGTCCCGGGCGATACTACTATGCCGGCTTCTTGACCAGTGACCACCTTAATAGCGTCTCTGAAGACGCGCGATATCAGTTGGTCTGGGTCGACCCACGTTGCCTCGGTCACATAGTCTTCCTTGTACTCGTAGTCAAGGTCTGCAAATTCCGGAGCTTTCCTCATGCCCTCGAGTACATCGAGGATCTGTTGTCGTGCTTCGGCGAGGGTCTCCGCCGGGACGATACGGCGATCGAAAGAGACAACGGCAACGTCGGGCACGGAGTTGATGTTGTCTCCGGCGCGTAACACGGTGAACGCAAGGGAGGGGACCCGTGCTTCAGGCGGTATGACCCGGTCGTCGCTAAGACCCTGCAACTTGGGGGTGATAGTGCTAACGGCGAGGTGTACGAATGAGCAGGCATGGTGGAGCGCGCTTATAGAGAGCCCAGGCATAGAACCATGGGCGGCTTTGCCGTGGAACGTGATTGTGCCCCATATAGTGCCACGGTCTGACAGCGAGCACTTATGTTAGCACAATAAAACGAAAGGCCACATATAGAACAACGTACGTCCGCAGCACACGTTAGTAGTGTTCAAGGGCTCCGTGATAACGATGGCGTCGATTTTGTCAGCCTGTATGTAGCCGTTCTCCACAAGGTAGCCCATCCCGGCATTGCGTACACCAGTCGTCTCTTCATCAACGACTCCAGAATGTTCGAGATTGCCTCTCAGCTTCAGGCCAGCCTTTCGGATGGCTTCCACGGCAAAGATCTGCGTGAGAGGAGTCAATGACGCACTAGATAGCTGACGCGTGTAGATAAAGACCTGCGCAGCTATGCCACCCTTCATATCGGCAGTCCCCCGTCCGTACATCCTACCGTCGTGTATCTCGGCCCCGAAGGGCGGATAAGTCCAGTTCTCCAAAGTTCCTATGGGCACGACGTCGAAGTGCCCGTTGATGTGCAGCGTCTTCCCGCTAGCGCCGTCGGTACCCGCAAGTCTGCCTATGACATTGACGCGCGGTAGGCCATCTCCCATCGGCGCGAGGACTGGCAGCTGCTCGGACGGCACCTCAACGTATTCCGTGCGATATCCGAGCCCGAGGAGGGTGCTGTAAATGAGTTGAGCACACTCTGGGTAATTCTTGCCTGGCGGGTTCGTCGTGTCGAGTTTGATCAAGGACGCGAGAAAATCTCGGCATCCGGGTAGCAAATCCCAAGTTGCCTGCCGGATGGCAGCTATTTGGGCCGTCGTCAGGTTGTTGAGGGAAGCATCACTTTGGTGTGCCATGTCGTTCACGGACGCTGGTGTGCCGGAAAACCCGTCATCTGAGCTTATATACAGCGGGATGTCAGCAATTGACTCACTACGGTCCGAGGACGAGTGCCTATCTTCTGATGGACTTCCTCCGCTTGTCGACTGTTTCGTGAGTCAAATCAGGTGATGCGCTTCCACTCTATTCAAATACAGCCAAGTGCGATGTCTGAAGAATGGTACACGTAGTGCGTGGTCGGTGCCATGCCCCGTCCGACTTGCTCTATATAGTCGGGCCTTGTCCACCCCCAGCTTCAGGACGTATCTCAACATGACTGAGATGTATGGTAGCGCGAGGACGCGAAGATCTCACATGTACGGAACACGACCACGTATTTCGAGTCTTCGAGAGCGAAGGCTTCTTTTTCCTCTTCAATCGCAGTCTCTTCATGTCTACCGAACTAAATGTTTTCATGACGATGAGAGGTATGTCATCATTGGCAGCAAGGTGAGCAGACTCACGAATGGGTAATGAAGAGGTGCGGTGGATGTTGCGCCAAGCCGTGGCTCCAACAGGGACTTCTCGTCATCAGCCTGCCGATACTTATGGGCTGGACTTCTGTCGCTTCTCCTGTATCGATGCACAGTAAAGCACACAGATAGCACAGAGCAGGTATCACTATTGAGAGAACTCGTCAGAGAGCTGTTGGTAACGTGGCCGTGCTGCTAGGGCTGCATCAGTCTCAATGGGAAAGCAACCGCTCACGCTTGACAACCGCCAACTGCCCGATAAGTGATAGTAAGCATGAAGCTCCGCGTGCGAAGGCAACCATGGGAGGGCAATGAAGGCCGCGCTACCCGGCGATGTACATGCAATAGGCCCGGTCCAACATCAATGACTTGACGAGCGGATGTTTCTGGAGAGCTAGCGTCTTTTATAACCTTTCCGGATCCAGTTCTGGAATCAATTGAGTGAATGATAGCGGAGCGATAAGGGGTACATAGAGAGTACATAGAGTGGAATTTGACTTAGGGATCTGATGTCGATTTCGGACGGTCACGCAGCAATAAAGACTTGTGCCAAGAGCGGTGTAGGAGTGAGTATACGAAGCTACCACCGTATAGAGCGAACATACCTCGATCAAATTCACGCGACAGTGTTCAGCCTTGAAGATAAGGTTGGAGCACCAGTGGCACCAATCCGAGTCGTTTGATAGGTTTTCTAGGATTTGCAGAACGTTCCTGAGGGCGCCCTAGTAAGATAACAGGTTGAAGAATGCCGATTCCACATAGTTGCTCCAGGCTGTCAAACAGACAGTGTAGGACCACGGGACCAGTGGTCTCCGAGTCTCTGGTAGGCTGTAAGTCGCCACGAAGTAAGGTTCGCCAACGCTATTGTGGGACAACAAACAAGTGGCACGGCTCCGCCGGGGCCGGAGACGGCTTGGGAGGGAGGAGGCGGAAGTAGGAGGAGGAAGTAGGAGGCGGAAGAGAAGCCGCCGCTCACCGCACCATCACTGACCGCTCACTGTGGCTCAGGGAGCGTCGCGGCGCAATCACATCATAAGCGCTCATCCGGGTGGCGCGGGCCGCAAGAGGCCAAGCGGCCCAGTTTTCCTCAACGCTCGAGCGCTCACTCAACTACGTACGTAGCCTCAAGTCACAAACAACATCTACATAACGCTTGAATACGACTCCACACGATCTCATTTTTCGATGGTGAGTGGCAAACAGATCGACGTGTATCGCCCTGCGATCATGACGTCCTTCCGACTCGGAGATGGATAGGATTCATGACCCGTGGACCTAAAGACTGAGCAGGTAGCGTAGCGAGTTTTGGTCGAGTCGATGTGCAGAAACTTGGAGTCATTGTGAATCAACACGAACGCGATGTTCAGCGTTTTCGTTCTTGTTAACGATTAAAAGACTATGGCTACAATGATTTCTTATACTACTTGACATTCTTCCATGCGCGACCTCGTGACATCGACGCCAGAATACTCTCCACCGACGTTCTCCTTTCTCTTCTCCGCCGCAGCGCATGTTCGTAAAAGCTGAGTTGCACCATGAATCCGCTGTTCGGCCTGACGATTTTGCGCCTCGCTACGACATATTTGAGAGCGTCGTCAAGCGACATCCCCCTGTCTGCCATGAGGAACGCAATGACAAAACTTGCGCTGCGGCTCATGCCCCACACGCAGTGCACCATGACCTGCCCGCCCTCCGCCAACGCGCGTCGAATCCATTCTGTGGTCGCGTCGAGGTGGTTCAGAATCTCGGCGTGCCGTGTATCCTCGATGGGAACGCAGATGTGCTTGAGATCCTGCAGGTAGTGTGGGCAGCCGCGCTTGACCACGGAAACGACGTGTGTGATGCCAAGGTCGCGGATGACGGCCGCCGAAGTGGCGGTATACATATCGGCGAGGAAGAGGCCGGGGACGATCTCGCTGTACTGCGGATGGAAATCGTCCACGGGGTTCTTCTGGATGCAAGTAGCGCGCAGGACTCGCCGCTCGAAGTAGTCGTCATCGACCGTGAGGGAGCGGACCATCGATGTGATGCATGGAGCTCGTGGAGGCGACGGCGTGCGTACTTGCGTAGTCTGGAAGGCAGACATCAGACACAGCCAGCGCCGGTCAATACTCCGACTCACAGTTCGGTCCGACAAAATCGCCTGCGATTTTGCTTCCTCTATGTCCATGAGGGGCGGCATTTCTGATAAGTCAATGGCAAGAGGTGTAACGGTGGTGATTGCAAGTGCCATGTTGTCTTTCGTGAATGAACATTCGGCCCATTTGCGAGCGGTATTTATGCTCAACTTTCCAGCGGCGCGGATGAGCGGACTATTATGCCGCTACGCGGGTAGTCCAAATCGGTAGGTGGGTGTGATTTAGGACTCACCTGCCATCCGTGTGTGCCACCTGGTTGCTGCTCGGTCCGCGCCGAGATAGTCACACTCAAAACTTAATTTGATTTTTCCAAGCTAAAGTCGTTAGTGCCCATGATGCGTGTGTACACGTACATATGTCGTACGGCTCCGCCAGCCCGTTCGCGCCCGTGCCTCCTCCATGCTGGTAGCCAACTTCGCCCGTTTGATTAGTACACATGCACAGCTGTCTCAGAGTGGCGTGCATAGAGCAGCCGCACCGCCTACGTGCGTTGCAACTGAATCGCTGGAGATGATGCTATATGATTGCCGAGTGAATATGGGCGCGATGGGCAATGACAGCCTCAAAAACGATGCCTCGGAGGTAGTCGAAAGACCGGCGCGAGCAGACGGACATGAACTCATGGAAGCTGCAGGAAGAACAGGGGGGAAGTGGAATTGGAGCCGTTGGAGCCGCGCACATCCAGGACGCGGTCCGACTCTCAGTTAGCGAGAGGGCCCCCGCGTCCGCTTTCCGCGCGGAGTCACATGCCGCTTGAGCCACCGCAACAACGTCGGTCGGCATTCTGAACCAGACCAGTGACTGTCGCCACCACTAAGCCCTCCCTTGGCGACTAGTCATCGCCATCTCTTGTCATTGACGGTCCTCGACTGCCTAATTCCGCCGAGGGGTCAGTAATCTCAACAACGATCTGCGGAGCACCGTCAGGCATCGCATGAGGGCGAGGTTGTCACTTATCCGGCGATCACTCCCCCTCTATGGCCTCCACCTCCATGGCAGGGCGCATGGGTTAGTTGCTCGTGCTAGAAACGAGGTAAGTCTCCATTTCGAGACTAGGAGGGCCAGGGGGGTGTCGTGCAGGAGAGGAACGAGGGGGATGAGGCTTGTTAAACTGAACGAAAAGATCGCCCTGATGCCTGTTCAGGCCCAACACGCCTCCGCCGACCGTGCTATAGAGCACAGTCAACCTCGGGGGTAGTCGTTCCGACACTGCAAGGTGCGGGTCATTGCAAGCCCAAGAATGGCGCACCGCCTGGCCGGCACATGAGGCTTCCCCTGCACCACGCAGGTACGTCTTTCCGGTCCGATGGCGCCCCTAGATCCTTCAGCAGAGGTGACCAGGCACATCGATATCGATGCCCGAGAGCGATGCATGCTAGATTTGATGTGATATTTCAGAGACTTGCCCAGGGTATAAAGCAGTAGCCTCGAAAACCGACGACCAGACCACTTCTCCCCCTTCCCCCAGCCAGCCCCACGACTGGTCAGCGGCGTCGTACATGGCAACGGTGGGCATAGCCCATGGGCAACGACACATGTCACCCTCGCCGGTCACGGTACGTCTTGACAATGCGTGGATGGTTACAACCCGTCTCACAATAGACGGCATCATTACCACACACACAGTTTCCAAGCCCACGTGTAGTCACCCGCGACCTCCGAGGACGCTCATGAGCGTATTCGTGCCATTGCAAGACTATGTCTTGCCTATGCGAGTAGATCATCTGTACAATAGTTTCGATCTTCCTTCTCATATGTACTGCGACGAGCACCTAGACAAGGGCCCTCGTCACGATACATACCATGAGAATGGAAGATTCGAGACCATGGTACACCGCTCTAGCTTGCAACAGCACGAGCTGTTTCCATGGTCCCGATTCATTCACCCTCTGACCTGTACAAGGGTCTGATCAGAGTCGAAAATTGAACTCACGGACGTAACACTCCATTGCACCTGGCAGCTTTTGCAGTCTTCCCTGTCACATCCGGTCCTGACAGGCCTCGACCGCGACTCGAAAGACAGCTCACTCAGGGTTGTTACTTCGCCGCACGTACGTCTCGATTCATAGGCCCCGCATCGCCGGACTCGGCTTACACGTGTACCACTAGGATCTACAAACAGACACATCACGACACCGCAAACTCTATCCCGTCAGGACTAGACCCACCTGTGCCCGCAGAAGTGCCGCTCGCCTTGGGTATGGCCGTGCAGCATGTCGTTTCGATTTGTAGACGGGACTTGAAGAGAGTTTGCCCAGCCTGCAGGGTTGCTGTAGGGTGCGGCGTTGGGGAGGTAACGTTTCATAAGGTTTGTTCGCAGCATGCGGCCGAAGCCATAGCAGACGTCATTGAATATGTCGGCGCCTTTCCGTGTGGAACATGGTGTTCACGTTATCGGAGCTCGAGTCAAGCGTAAGGTTGCCTCGGGTACGTATAGGCGTTCTCTCCGTCGGGGTCTCCGAGCTTTTTAGACTAGGTTCTATAGATCTCATGTCCGTCGCGGGGATCTTGACGAAGTGACGACAACAACCACAAGCGACAGATCCGTACGTAAGTCACCGCGGCGGGGATAATCCCAGACCCACCGGAAACCGTCATTTCGCCAGCTCCAGCCGGCCCTGATCCAGGCCACGTACGGCAGGAAAGAACTGACCTCAACTCTGTCCTGCTCTTGACCTCAGCAGCTGGCTCGTCTGTATTGCATTCTACGTGTCGCTAGGAGACGAGACTGGTGGAGTTAGCATGGGCGGGCATGGAAGGCTACGGACGTCCAAGTAAGCTCATGGGTGATGTCGCTCTGCAGACCAGCGCATAGGATAACAAATGACACTCTGAACACACACTGAGCTAGTGCGCCACTTCCACTTGTGTCTCAAAGCATTATGTGGGCCACTTGAAGTCGGTCGAGCGTCGCAGGTGACTACACATTGTGAACAGAGTCGTGACGGATCCCAGTAATGAGTGCGCTTATTCGCGCTACTAGTAGTCTAGCGTCCTACCTCAAGCACATCTCGAGAGGAAGAACGAACATGTAGCGTTCTACAGTCACTGCTGTAAGAGCTGGGTCGTAGCTCGTCAAGTTGAGGAGTCTGAGCGATGCCAATTCCAGGCTCGAACTGAGGACCATCGCCCCTCTTCTAGTACTAAGCATGGTTCATGTAGGTGCAATGTTTGAGTGACATGTCTACCTTCCCGATGTTCATTGCAACATTCGAAATGCAAGTCCGAATAACCAAGTCCGTTCCGAGTGCCACTTCAGGCGAGGTTCAGCGGTCCGGCGGCCTGTCGATGAATTTACCTCCGCGACGGTCAAGTGACTCAAGTCGCGGCTACTTCTCAGGCCGGCCATTGGACGTCAATCAGCGGCCCGGTCGGACAACCTTCTAGCAGTTGTTGAAAGATCTTGCGGACCACGGGACAGGAGTCGATCACCTTACCCCGCAATTGCTTCGGCAGCTACCTCTGAGGCGATAACGAGCCCCGACATGCGACCTGAACGACTTCAACGAAGCAGAAGGAGAGCACGCAGGGTTTGAGCGCAGTGCATCTGCCTCTGTCATTGCTAGTTGCTTCTGGCCTCCTGGCTGCTCAGCGGTAACTCCGCGAACGTAACAAGCCAGATCCGCAAGTTCAGTAGTGAATACACCGAAACAATATGTTTGCTTCGTGATCTTGCTGACGGTTGCGATGCGACAATGTCAAGAGGGTACATAACCTGTACATTATAATACAATGTGTGGTACATTTCGCGTCTCTCTGTGTAGTTACTCATCGGCGTACGGACTCCTTGGTACAACGCCTCGAGCAAACATCTATGATGCACTCTTGCCGCTGAGTTCCCGCTCAGACTTCACGATGTCCTGGACGTGGGGGTGTGCCCAGAGCGCCTCGAAGGCCTCAGGCTCGATGGGCGGGAGGGGTTTGCGCGGAAGACCGCCGTAGCCATACAACTTCTCCAAGAGGGCCTTTGTCCCGGAGATGCCGACCTTCGCGATGGTGAAGTCCGCGCGCGCGACGATACCTTGGAGGCGCTGAGCCTCCGGAAGAAGTGATGCGTCCTTGTGCACGGCTACGGTGAGCTCCCAGAGCTTAGCGAGCGTGTACTGCAGGCGGACATGAGACATGTAACTAATGACAACCGCAGGTGACTACTCACAGGAGCGACGTTGCCGAGGCCGGTGATTGCGCCGTGCGCATTGGAAAACGACGAGGGGAGGAGGAAGTCGACAAACCCTCCGAGGACGAGGAACGGCGCGCTGGCGTTTTTCCGGGGATACTGCTCCACGAACGATTCCTCGGAGACTGTTGCGCAGATCCGCGTGAGCTTCCCGACGTTGCCGCAGCTGTATAGAACATGTCAGTGGTCATTCATATAACGCACGGGCGACGATTAACTGACGTGAGCTTCACACCGCACAAGTTCGGGCATTCAATTGCCAGCTCCGTGATAGTGTCCGAATCCAGGTCAATACCTCCACTTGCGGCAGGGTCTGCAAGCATCGCGTGATGAGTGCTGCCGGGCAGCCGACGACGGCGTGGTCACTTACAGTTATAGATAATAACAGGGATGGGGCTCTTCTCCGATACCTCCTTGAAGAACGCCTTCTGCGCCTTCTTGCTATTCGCAAGCACGCCGGCGAAGTACCCGCTCGTGATCACGATCGTGTAGTCCGCGCCCGCCGCTGCCGCCTCCTTGCAGAGCTCGACCGTCTCACGCGTGCTCCCCGTTCCCGTGCCAGCAACGATCGGCACTGTGTTGAGGCCGGCATCGTCCAACGCTGCCCGTGCCGCCTTGATCAGCGCAACACGTTCCTCGTGCGTCAGGTGCACGCCCTCGCCCATTGACCCTGCCAACAGCGGGCGCACGCCCGCCTTCGCGGCGCGCACGACATGTTTCGCGAGCGCCTCGAGGTCTGCACGAATGGGGATGGGCACGGGACAACGGACGTCAGCGATGTTGGGAATTACGGCAGCCGCGAAGGCAGAGACACGCACCGAGATCCTCCGTCTCCACATGGTAGAACGTCGGGATTGGCGCGAAGATGCCGGGAGTGAGGGGCCGGACGACGTGGTGACCGTTCGCGGTGCCGTTCTGCATGGTTGATAGGTGTCGGCGGAGGGAGAGGGAGGGAGGAATAGCGAGATCGGCCCTGTAATATAGTACTTAAGGCGACGGAAGCGGCGGGCAGGTGTAGCGGCCCGGCGGTCCGCCAATACACGCAGGCGGCAGTTCCCGGGCCCGGTCCGAGCAAGCACCGGGCGTTTGACGGGATAAGCGCCCTAGGTAGGCCTCGATGACAATCAAAGGAGATGGCAAAACGACGTGCCACTGTGTCTCAAGTGCGTTTGGATATCCGACGCACTTCGCTCGCACCTTCCACTGCATGCGCATACGTATTTGAGTCGCCTGGAACCAAAGGGATTCCAGATACTCACGAATACGTGATCAGTGCCCACTTGCCGCTGATAGACCCCTGTCACTCGACGCAATCCGAGGCGAACAACTAGAAGACGGCAGCTGACCTAGTACATCTCGAGACCGCCTCCCTACAATCACTGGACATTCCCTGCGTGGGGTAAGGGATGCCGGTAAGGACGGCCGCCGGTGGCGCCGGCGAACGGTGGGATGCTCCTCTTCATGACCTCGTATGCGATCGTTTTCGGATGAATCGACGGCTAGAAGCGCGTACGCGTCGAATCTATCAAGGCTTCTGAGATGCCTCCGCTGTCCCATATCGCAGGAAGTTGGTAAGCAGTCCAGTTGCATTCAGTGAAGACCGATATGATGCCGATGCCCATGTGAGCAGACATATCAGCGGGACATTGTCACTTGAGAGTCGGTCGACAGTGGGACATGTTGCAAGCTTGTCTGTCATTGTGAAGACGCGAGATCTCTCCACGTCGCCGTTTGATCTCCAACGGTTGCGTCGACAATCGAAGGGCATCGGCTCCGCAGCAGAGAAAATCTAACGAAGTGTCAGAATGGTTGGGTCAGTTTTCTATAGTATAGTTCTACAGCGGAGAACCATTGATTGTACCTTTTCCACCCCCAGTATATTCAACGAAGGCAGGGACCTGAGGATATTGTATACAGATACCACCTCCGTGTCGACGAGTCGGCTGACTGTTCACGTATCAGATCCGTCTTGAAGGGACCTAGTACTTCCTTGTTGGTATAGGATGGGGTGCGATCACGCCGTTTCAAGTAACTAATTCCATTCAGTTCACCATACAATGCTGCAGCAGTAATATAGCCCGATACAAAATTCACATATGCCGTTCGGACTCGTTCGAGGAATGCCCGTGGCAACACGGTTGGAATATCACCACTTCCATTGGCGGAGCATTCTCCCACATTTTCAGGAACTCACCAATCATTTTTATGCCGTGAGATAAAGAAACGGAGTCTAAGATGACCCTTGTAAGGAACGCATATAATGGGAGTGCTCAAGCGAGGCCTCGAGGGGCACCAGCTCGGTTGTGAGTACATATCACGTGATCGCACCCCAACTCTGGGTGCAGCCGCTGCAGCGAGCCCGGTCCCCTATTGAATCTACGTTCACATTTGTACGTCTTCACTTCGTTTTCGGCTTTGAACCACACCTCAATTGGAGTGGAATAATATCGCGCGACCTGCGGGCCCTCAGAGCTGGCTCTCAGGTGTATGAGCGCTACCGGTCAATGCTTGTGGTACGTGGCGCAGTTCAAACGTGTCCATGATTCTTACAGTCTTGGAATGAAGATGTAGAGAAAGCTAGGAAACTAGCGTGAGACGATGTATCGAACACAGAATACGTGCCAGCCGCCCCTTTGAGTGCTATCGCAGAAGTCAATCCTACGGTCCTACGATGTCAACTTTGGCGCTGCATACGGTGGTCTTTTATCGGGGCGCGTCTTGGAACCCCTCTATCTCAGTGAGTGTTGTCAATAAAATTGGCGCTGCGCAGTAGTATATAATTCATGTAACGCCCCCAACCTGGGCGCCCAGGTCTACACACAACCCTGACGACTACCGCTGCGCACCACCGACGTGAGTGCATCCAGTGGAACTCGCACTCTGGTACATCCCCTGCTATAGTAGCCTACCCAATGGCTACAGCCGCTACTTCAAATCCTAGCTTAAGCCGGCAGATCGCGCAGTGGAATCGCGCATATATAGCACTGCTCTTATTGCGAGCCTATTTTGCTCTCAGACCTGGCTACATCTACCCAGATGAGTATGACAGGGGGAAGGAGTTGATCGCAGGTGAGCATGTCGTTATTCTCTCTGAGAGAGACCAATGCTCATGCGTGAAGCCATGAATCCTCAGGTAGATTTCGTAGCCTCGGAGTATACGCCGGTTCTACAGCTACCCTTCCCTGCTGTTCCCTATACCCCTCCATATGGAGCTCACAGTTACTCTTGATGACGATCAACTGGAGCTGGAAAGATCGTCAGTTCTCGTTCACAAAACTGAACGTTGGTCATGATCTGACGGCGCGATGTCCAGCGGCAGATCTCGATCCCTATATTTTATTTGCAGCGGAACGAGTCTCCCTCTTCGTCTTTTCACTTTGGCTTGGTCAGTCTGCTCATCACTTCGGTTCTACACGATTCTGAGGCTTCATGCTAGACTCTACTGTGATAGGAACAATCACCGATCCCGAGAGCCGTGCCCGTGCTCTAGTCCTGCTGTCTTCCTCGTACATGATGTTGACCTATCAAGTCCGACAATATTCTACCTCAATTGAAGCCGTCATGCTTGCGCTCTCCTTCAGCGTCCTGCGTGTCCGTGTGGAGCAAGGAAAGCCCGTGAGTCACTTCATTTTCGATCTTCAACAGGCTGTCGAGAAACCACACAGTCTAGCCAGAAGTCATTGATTGCGCGGGTTGGCTTCTTTACGCTGTACTCTGTGACTGGAGCCTTCACGGGCCCCTCATTCCTGGCGTTTGCTCTGCCTATCGTCTACAACGTGACCATGTGGTCGTTTGGCAATTCCAAGCATGCTACAGCCGGGAAACCTAGAAGGGCTTTCTGGACGCATTGGATTCAATTCATGGCCGCGCCAGCGATAGTCGTCCTCGTCCTCGTCTCGTTTATCATCTTCGCCGACACTGCCGTCTGGTGGAAGGTGACACACCACAGACTGACCATCATTCCATTGAACTGGCTACGGAACGGATTGTCTACTACCGACCAAAAGGAGTTTACACTGTGGCAACATCCGCTCATCAGCCTGCTATGGGTCGTGGGACCCGGACTGCTGTTCCATGGGCTCCGCGCCGCCCAGGAAATGTCGCGTCCCGCCCCTCCTCCAGTCTCCCTGCCTCTGGACCCAGAGAACGTGGATGTGGAGGATGAGAACACCCGTGATCCCCCAAAACCGAGCGCACAACATTCTCCGGGTAAGCATGCAACCCGTCTCAGCCACTTGATTACTGATGGTAGTGCACGTAGTTCTATCGCATGTCATCGTTGGCTCCATGGTGATCCTGTCTATCTTCTGGCACCAAGAGCCTCGCGTTCTCACTCCGCTCTTGGTCCCCTTCGTTGTCGTCGTCGCCCAGACTTCGCAGATCCGGCGCATGGGACGAGCATTTTGGGTAAGTCGCACACGTCCCCTCTTCCAGCATCCTTAGGTCCGTATTGAACGTCCACGCAGTTCTCTTGGTTTCTCTCTAACGCGGTCCTTGCCGTTGTGTTTGGTGTTCTCCATCAAGGGGGAGTCATACCCTCGCTCATGAACCTACACGATCGCCTGGGACTCATCAACAGCACGGCGCCTCCCGATTTCAAAGGGACGCTCGCTAGCGTCGTCTATTGGAAGACATATCCCCCGCAGTGGCACATGCTCGCGCTATCTGTAGAAGGTAAGCGCACCGACGTGCAGTCTCTACGCCTCAGCACTGACCCGCTGCCGCCGTAGACGTCGCCTCGGGCAGATTCAACCTGACGGACCTCAAAGACACTCCGAGCACCCAGGTGGTCGAGCACGTTGTGGCCACACCTGCTCGAGAGACGCTCGTCGTAGCCCCGCTCTACGCGCTCCAGGACATCACTGAGGAAGAACGGAAGTGCTTCGGGCTGCGGGACCGTATCTTCCCCCACCTCGACTCGGACCACGTGTCCGAGGCGATGACGATGGGCTGGAAGGATGGTTTGAGTCTCGGGATTTTCAATGTTGATACTACTTGCCTGGAAGTCGGAACCACCCGTGGTGTGGGAGTTGACATTAGCGCGAAATGACTACGTAGAGGTGCTTTCCGGCATTTCGTGTGAGGTTGAGACGTGGCATTCAGTTTTACCTATGCATCCTTTCCTTCATTCTCTTCGGCTATCTCAGTTGTTGTAACTATGTACTATACCTTGACTTGTACCTCCATGTACACTATTATGAGTTGTCGCCACTGGCTCTTGGTTACAACTTACGGCCATGACAGAAGTACAGACATCGCCGAGTGTTTGGCTAACGGTTATATCGTTACGGAAGCCAGTACTTACCTCACAAGCGCGGATCAGTGTACTATCGAGTCTGGACCATGGCTTCATAGTTTATGCCTCACGACGATTCTGGTCGTGTACGTGGTGACCAGTGGTATCAGAGCGCTAGCTTCCCGCTCCAGTGACCACTCGACTAAAGATACTCTTATTGTATGAGATACGCGAAAAATACACTTCAGGAGGACTAAAGCCGGCCAGCCCTGCGTATACTACTATGCTACTCTGAATACACTACAGAACTATTGGTACAAGGTACAGATTTGTGGTATAACGACTAGCCATATAGATATAGACGAATAAATAGGCCGTGAGATTTGCGCATGAGAACCTGGGAAGGGTCGACGGCGATTAGCTACTATCATAAGAAGTGGTCAGCGCACGGTGTATACACAGTTCACGAGATCACTCACTTGCTCTCAGATACGCTCTCTCAATTGATTATGCCCAGCAAAACAGATCAGGAGCAGCTACGGGAGAGGGAGTGGAAGGAGACTCGGAGTCTGCTGGCGGAGCATCGATATCATTGCGCTTCCCATGGCACGGCGTGCGGCGCCGGGCGACAATCGGCGCAGATAAGGGAGAGGAGGGGGAAGCATCGATCGGTTGGGTAGGTGTGGTGTCACGAGCCCATTTGAAAATGTCGGGTACTAGGACGGGGGCAGAGGGTGACTGCTCAGCAGCGCCCGATGCCTTGACCGGCGACGCAGGGGCCTCGCGGCGCCACTGGAAAAGGTCGGGGGCAGCAACGGGTGAGGCGGAGGGAGAGGAGGAATCAGGTGTCTCTACTGGCAGGGGCGTGGTGGGCGTGGTATCGCGGGCCCACAGGAACAAATCGGGAACGAGTACGGGGGCGGAGGGTGTCTGTTCAGCATCGTCCGCGGCCTGACTCTGGGACGCAGGAGTTTCGCGGCGCCACAGGAACATGTCGGGGGCAACAACGGGGGGAGCAGAGGGAGTCGATGCAGGCGCTTCTACTGGCTGAGAGGGTGCGGAGGTGGTATCGCGGGCCCACACGAACAAATCGGGTGCGAGGACGTGGGCAGAGGAGGGAGAGTGGTCAGGAGTCTCAGCAGGAGAGTCGGTGGAGGTTGACGCGGTTTCGTCATCACCCTTGAAGGCGTTGGGTGCAGCGACCGGGGAGGAGGAAGGTGCGTTCTCCCGGCGCCATCGGAAGATATCGGGGACGACGACGGGGGCTGAAGAGATAGTTTCTGTGGCAGATTTCGGGGTTGAGATAGTCTGCGATGGCAATGTTAGCTAGAGGTGAATGAGAGGTAGATACACTGCTTACAATGGGGGCGGCGTGGACTGAGCACGCGAGGAGAATGAATGCAGAGAGAAGGGAAAGACGAGAGGAAGGCATTATAGTGAGGCTAATTCAGAAAAGAGGGAAGAAGAGGGAAGGAAACTGTGGTCTGAGTGTAGAGTGAATTGTGCTCCAGGGTCTCCCGCCCACCATATTTATACACGCCGCCGATGCGCAGGCTCCCGCGAAACTGAGAGGTGCACAGGCAGCATACTGCAGTGACCACTGTTGACTTGGTGAGAAATGCAACACCTCCTTGACTCGAACCCGGACATACGTCAAGCGCGCACAGCCGTGCCCTGGCAAGTCCTTGTTGGACTAGCAAACAAGGCTGTAGTACGTCACCCCAGAGCCCGCTCGACCAGGCATGGCAGGTCAGAGTCTCGTCGCACGATCAGCCGCCGACGTCTCGTCCCACAGCTTGGTCCAGATGGCACCCGCGGTCCGGCCGCAATGTAACATCCGAACAGTGTTGTGCGTGTCGGAGCCGTGGCCGTCATCTGCGACCTAGCAGGTCTGGGAGAGTCGACGGGTACACTAGTGGCAGACGGATGGACACAGCGCACCTGGCAGGACTCCGGGAGCGAGTGGCTAGGCCGTGCAGTGCGCGGCTGCGCTGGAGGCGGGCACCCCGCGACAGAATCATTGAGCGTGTCAGAGTCATCATGATGCTCGAGGCACGGATACCGAGCTGGCGGTGTTGTGGCGGCTTCAACCCATTCTGCACTGTCGCACATGGGTCTCACGAGTACGTGCACTCGCATGTCTCGTGGTCGGCATGAGGCTTGGGGCGGGGAGAGGTGAGAGCGTATAAAGGGTATTGCTCGTATTCCTGAAGATACTGTACATTACCAGCAGTGAGCCTAACCTGTCCAACCCAAGTCCGTATGACAGGCGTGACGCAGAGTCTCCGTGACAGAACCCAGCACAGACTGTCAATCCCACGCGACCGTCCAAACCTTATCACTTGTAGCATTTCGGCGCGCGCAGTGCGGAACACGTTCCGCACGGGCGGTTGAGGCGCAGGCTGTTGTTCTTTGTTCTCATCTTCGTCTCGACGGACTGCCGGCGGTGACAATGCCAACGCCCTCCCCACCGGCCACCCACTAGGACACCGTGGTCGCGCTGGTATAGTGGATCAGTGTCACTATGACCATTTCGCGGCGCCGCAGCTGCGATGCACTCACCATCTCCGGGGCGACGGTTTACCCCCAGGCTAGCCCCGAGTCGGTGAATTGCGATGGATACGAGGATATCTCGCTCGACTGGTACGTCATCACGGTGTCCATGCCCTTCTCGAGGTCCATCACCTGGAACTCGAGCCCGCTGTCGGGTGCGCTGTCCTTCGAATCCGACTCGTAGTTCGAGATCGGCAGGGCGTCCTCGGCGGCCTGGAAGATGTCCAGGAGGAAACGGGATACGAGCACGGACATCACGCTACCGCGAGTTTGGACATCAGCGATGGTTGAGCCGCGCGCAGCAGCGGAGACACGTACGGAACGAGGAACACCGTTCCGATGGACAGCGCCTGCCACCGCGGGTCCGAATGTTAGTGGCAGTGCGGCTACGCAGGGATCATCATGCCCACCTCAACGTAGTTCAGCACTATCTGCGCAACGGTGATCAACAAAAGCACACTGAAGGCGCGAGATGGAATCAGCATCAGTGGACACTGGTCGTGTTATTCCGAAACGCACATGAAGTAGAGCGCGCCTGGGAGAGCGCGGGAACGACGCATATAAGTACCCTGGTCTCAAAGATTTGCAAAGGCTGCCCACTCACCATCTCGCAGTAACAAGTGGACGAACGGTCCCCGAGACTCCACCCTGAACACACCCCGCAAAGTCTGTTCTGGTCCCACCGTCTGGCGCCATGTAGCCAGCAACACGAGCACATCGGCTGCGATTGCGCATATCCTCGTAGAGAGCACCGCTACATTATGCTCAATTAAGTTGATGAAGTGGATGTAACGTCAAATCAAGTCACCTCTGAGGTACGATGCGTCAGTATAAGACACGATGTAATGAAATAGCCAGGAACTTACCGATCGTCGAACGTCATAGAGAAGCGAGGCGTGGGATCGCAGATAGCCATGTCTGGGCCAATGACTATAGCAGTGTTGGTTACCGCGACATCGGAGTACTGAGACATCGCAGGCTCGCGGTAAGCCATCGCTCAGCCGCATATAAGAAGTGAAGACGTACTATGCCCATAGCAAACTGTGCTATCGAAAGGGCAAAGACAAGGACGGCGAGATACCGATTGCCCTTGCTGACCACGTATACTCTGACGGCAGATATCACTACATTCAAGTAAGTGTCCGAGGTTCTGCAAAACGAGCAGGGGAACTGACCGGCCCATATCAGGTATGTCAGCAGCTGTAACGCATCATATATCGCAGCCACCGCGCTACAGCTAGGAGCAGAATATGGGATTGGCGTTACACGTTTTGATGATATGTATGTCGATCTCTTACCTCTGATTCATGGTGTGAGTGAAACACAGGTACGGATACAAGAAGGTCAACGCACGTAGTTCTGCGTCCACGGTACTGCTTCCAACACGTTCGTAACCGCCAGGCCAATCATGACAAGTTGGTTCAAAATGAACAGCCAGAACGTCGCTGTCCGCCGGCCACGTAGGATACGCAGGCCTTGGCCCATCGTAAGCACATACTCGTATATGAGCATGGCTATGCACCAAGATCGATCGTCAGCCTGATTCTGGCAACGGGAGACGGAGCGCACCTGCCACAGAGACCTGAACGCAGTTGCTGACGAACCTGTGCTCCACATCATCAGCGTGTGGGTCCCAACGATGGCGCACGATACAGATCGCAAGGACACTCACTCTGCGTGATAGAGCGCAACTATCATCGCCGGGCTCATGCTGGCGGAGGACATGGCGGGCAACTGTGGGTCGTCGCTGAGCGGGGGGAGGGCACCGCGGGATAAAAGCGTTATCCTGAGCCGCAGGGGAAGGGCCCCACATGGCACGAACGCCTCTTCTCTAGCGTTTATCAAACTTACTGGCGTCGGAGGCCCTGGGGTTGCTGTCTATGTCGCGTTCCATCGAGCGCCCCTACGCCGCTCCGTCTGTCGTCATACATGGTCTGTGTCGAACATACCCCTACCCGACAACGATAGTCCAGACTCTTCTAGCCCAGTATGGATCTTGAGGTTATGCATGCGCCTCTACAAGCGGTTTGGTGCACTCTGGGTGTGCCAGTGGAACACAATGCTCCTGGAATACACCGAGCGCCTGTTATAGAGTTATGTCCACTAGTCATCGGAGACTGTTCCTCTCTCACGTTGCCTACAAATAAAGTCACCACGTGAATCGACAAGGTCCAGGGCATGGCGTTCATAGTACTAAACTTGGCGTACCGTGAAGGCGGAACAGCCGCGCCTAGATAGTGGCCCTAGGATTCGGACTGCCAGAGTCCCATATTTGTCGTGCCTTGGCGTCAGGTCCGCTGTGGGCGGAAGATCTAGGAGTCGAGGCCCTGGGATTGCGGAGGTAGGTGGTAGCTAGCTATAGCTAGCTGTAGGGGATGGACGGAGAGTGAGGATCGAGTGGCCGCGTGCGAGGGTTGGAGCGCAGGCGACGAGAACAATACGAATTGCCGAGCTACTCAACACCGAGAATTTCCGAAGTCGCGAACAGAAGATGTTCACCAGCTCTCGCGTTGCTCGTCCACACGGAGGAAGATCGAAGTCCGGGGAGAGGGAAGGTGATGAAGTGGATGGCGCAGGGCCTTCTCATATACATGCACAGTGGAGCCAGAATCACCAAGACAGGAAGGAAACTAGAAGTCCACGAACTCGAACCCAGAGCACAGAAGACAGGGAGGAACGCGACAAGTCTCAAAGGAAACGAACGAGCGACCGACAAGGGAACTTGTGTAACCTAACATGGAAGGGAAACGATCTTTAACTCGGCGCGAGGTTGGATCATGGGGGGTCGGGTACCATATACCAGTCCGTTCTGAATCTGGGTCTGTCGAAACCGCGAGTGAGTGAATATGGCAGTTGTTGCGAAGCAGACGTCAGTACCGAAACATGCACACCAGTCAACGACTCGGACAAGTTGAAGATCAAATCCCCACGCCTCCGTAGCGCTCTCCATCGGGCCGAGTCGTCGGGCTGCACGCGGCGCAGTTACGTTGGTTGTCCGGGTCGGAACCGTCGTCGGAGCGCGTTCACTTCAATTGGTTCACTTCCACCTTCGCAGCCTCGCCAAGCCACCTTCGAACTGCTCAAGCTCGGCTATTGATGCTACGTTGCTACTGCATATACCTCGCTTCGGAATATGTGGGTGCCCAGGCCCTATGAAATCTTATGTCCAATGTTTCCGGTGAGACAATTAGCTGATAGCCCTCGCTGCCCTGCCGGTGCTTTATATCCTGTTCGCAGGTATGAGTACTGCGTCTGCGCTACATCTCACCATCTAACTCGCTTATCAGGACGGGGGGATCGTGTCAATCGTTGTGTAACAACTCCAGAGCGTCAATGTCCGAAGCACAGGTATAGTACAACAGTGATTGTGGTTTACATGGAAAGTGCAAAGTCCTAAATGAACAACATGGTCGCATATATGGTCCATGAGCACTGCGCGCTTCGCTCACACCGAACGTAACGCAGTCCTACGAGAAAGCGTCCACAGAAAGAAAAGAGAGGGGAAACGGGGACTGCAACAGGAGATATCAGAATGTCCATGTGAGTAAATACGTGTACTAGTGCAAACTTGAATTGACTTACAGAGGAATACGCCTAGTACGTGAAGAAGTCCACTTCCCGGTGTATAGGTGTTACACCAACGACCATCGCAGTAGGCGTTGCTGAGGGTAGCTAGAGGCGAAATCGTCGTAAGTGGCACATCCGTATCAATGACAACTGGCCAGACAACTCACTTGCCCAGGTACTACATTGCAGGCGGTCGGAAAAGGCGCGGGGGCCGCATGTACAGGCCAGGCCACGAACAAGAGGAGGGACGGGATGACCGCGGTAAGACAGTGCTTCAACTGCATACTATCGAGCGACTGGGCCGGGAGGTGCTGCTGGAGCGTCGTATCTGAGGCAACCTGGGAGCCCCTCCCACTGTTTATATGGCGGCGCGACTCATCCCTACTCGCCAAAGCACAGCTAGCTGTCGGCGTGGCTATACCCCTAGCTATGTCGAGTGCACCCAGCAGCCTGACTCTGACCACAGGTGGTACGGGTAATCGCGTCGAGGGGCGCACCAGCCCATCTATCGGTGAGTCGCACCTGACCCGCCGTCACAGCCTCCTCACATAGTAGCCGGTGCCTAGGACAACTGGCCTCTGCATATGACGTGCGGAAATGTCTGCGATGTCAGACCGCACAAATTTTCTGTAGCGCTCGGCGGCGAAGCGGCGGAACTACGCGCCAGCCGTTGTGGCGTTCAGCGGATTTGGGCCGATGTTCAGACCCATGGGTACTGTGTGGCTGCCTCCCTGTGTGTGCGGTCGGTGAGTGCCCTTGTATCAGTTCAGTCTCAGTGACCTCTCCGTGCGGCAGAACCTCGGGTTTTGCACAAACCTATAGGGTCGTTGACCATCCCGCTGCCGTACCACGAGCTTCCTAGGTTCGCTGATACAAGATCCGTAGACGTTGGACCGGTACGGGGCGGTCTTCCTAAAAATCTAACCATGCCGCAGCAATCCGATAGCGCACTACGATGACCGGTCCTGCCAGGCGCAGTCAGCAGAGACCGGCTGGAACATGACGAGCGGTGCCACGATAGCTGGCGACACCATGATAGAGGTGACTCCGAACTCTTCGCGCTGTGCTTCAAGGTTTTGAACACTGCCACCAGAATACAGTCATGTTGAGTGGGCGTGCGCGGGTCCGCCTATCCTGTTGCCTCCTAGCCTGAACTGTACCAGGAACGGCGGTACAGTCCTAGTCGCGTGAGGCCATGACTTCCGACAGCGCGTCAATGTTACCTCAGCACCGTGTCAGTTGGGTGAAGCTCACGCAAATTCGAGTGAGACTTGGCAGCCAGCAAACCTTATTCCCCATCCGATCGGTGCGAGCGGCAGTCACGATCATCGTCTTGTACGAGCTATGGTGAGCCAAGGCGTTTAGCTCATCAACTAACAGGCAATCAGATCTCACAGGAAATTGAGTACGAGAAACGCTGCTGAGATTTTTAGTGTGTTGGCGCATCACTCATTTAAGTTGAATGCATATCAGTCATAGCGCATTCATCGAGTACAGGATCAACGGAGTGGACGATATCCAAGGCGCAGCTATGTATCGTAAGTGTCCCGAGTTCCTGCTCGCAAGCAAAAAAAGTTCAAATGATGTCCGATCGAGACATAATCGGGCATGTAGTCCATGGGTAGGGGCAGCATACTACGGGGCTCTCAGCACTATCATGATGCAGGGGTATGGATAGCGCAGCAACAACTCGTCTGGAGACACACGTGAGTCAAATCAAATCAAAACAGCGTTAAGAGCTGACACACGCACCGTGCCTAGTACGAGAAATAATCGGCCTCGCGTGGTATTTGTAGTTCCCCAACCGTCGCCGCCGCCGACTCTGAGGATAACTGGGGGGCTGTCAGTGAGTAACATGTTTCTCTCGATGGGTGAGCAGACGACTCTCACTAGTCTAGGGGCAATGCTCGTGAGGATGGGTGTGGCTTGTACGGAGGATGCGACGAATAACAGAAGGGCGTGAAGTGCCGCGGTAAGAGCTGCGTTGTATCGCATGTTAATGATGTTGATCTTTTATCGGAGGTACAGAGGAGGAGGGGGCGTCGATTGACAAAGAATTGTTGCGTCCGACGGATGGGCTTCCCTGTTTTATAGGTGCTGGCGGCAGTGACGTGACGCCGTTACTAATTTATCGGCATGTAGCCAGCTGCTGCGGTAGCTATTCCAACAACTGCATTGGGTGCGGCTCGCTTGAGTGCGTTCGGCTGCCGGAGCGGTCTTGCATACCTGTAGCTGGTGCGCAGAAGATACAGCATAACGGATCAGTAAGCCGTCATCCTTTCAACTTTCTCAATCTGTTCACTATTAACATTAATGCAGCTCTTCACGTGTCACCAAGCGGTTCGTGAGGTTGCGTCTTTTCCGCCTTGTAGAAGACGATACGGACGGAACGTGGTGGCGATACCGCCCTTCATTACCCACAGTTAGTAGCATTCGCATATGCTCTGCGCGAATTTGGAGGCTCAATTTCAGCGGAAACGGCCTTATTTTGAGACTAGCGATGCCAACCTATGCAAAGCGTATCACAGAACAGATGCCGTGTGCAACTCTGACTTCTGACTCTAGATGCATTGATGACGTCACCAGCTACCTCACAATTCATGGGCCCGGCCCGTGCGGCAGTATACGAAGTACCTCCTATTGTCATGTTCAGTATACCCTCAGGAGTGGTGGAAACCAATGTGCGCCCTGCCTGGAGTAGAATCTCTTAAAGATTCGGGAGCAAAGCAAGAAACGAGCCGCCTCGGCATAGCACCTGTAACATTTTCCAGAATCATAACATCAGCCACTGGTTCGGCAAACTGGACTCTTTGAGGGGCGGAGCAAGGCGAGTGCTACGTCATCTCTCAGGTTGTTGCTCCACTCAGGCCGGAGGCGCAGCGGCGTCTTACCGTGGCTGTACTCTGGATCAAGAACATCCTGCGACTCGTTTGTGGGTCAACCAGAAGGTCACGCGCAATGGTCACTGTACTGCAAGTGCAAGCCAAACCAACATGCGTATCTACTATTTCCCGGGACTCTTCCTGCTCGGTACAGGCTGGTATGTTTGTATGAGGCTGTCAATGATACCAGTACGTCAACCTCCGATGTCGGGACCTTGTGCCTCGCCATTTCCTCTGCTCGTTGACAAGAGTCTCGGCCTCTCTGGCAGTTTCAAGCGGCAATGCGTGCGGAAAGCTCCACCTAATACGCTAAGTCAACGACACCGTGAACCGCAGAACTAGGACAGCCCGGTGAGCGTGTGCCGCTATGCCGCAGAGTCTCACGATATCCCAGAAGTTACCTAGTCGCTGTCAGCATAGTAGGAGATAGCTAGGCTGCTCCGACGGAACAGCGATTTCTCCGAAGAACATGGCCGCGATGCGGTCGGAATGCATCCAAAGCGACGGTCGGGGCAGGGCGCGCGAAATCGCAGAGAGGACACGGCGCCATTTGAGCAAAATAATGTGAGGCTGTTCCATATACATTAGGAACGGCAGCGTGACTGACAGTGGGATTGTCGGTTCAACTTGAGTAGTCATGGAACAGGGTGTTAGGAAGTCTGTGAACTACTCTACCTGTGTCCGCACGTCGTGATACCTGGCTATGACTGGGACTAATAGGACGAAGCTGATGGGCTCTTCCGTTGTTGAGCGACGTGTACAGGATTTCTGACCTGCGTCACTGGCCTGTTACAGACATATCACTGAGAACTCAATAAATGAAGGCATCGAATGTAAGCTCTAACTGTCTGATCATTCCTCCTGTTCAATTTTCCTACTCACTCATGCTACAGAATGCAGTTGACTCCGCGCCGTCGCTCTCATATCTCACGGCCCCAAGATATAAGGCTACTCGGAGCTACGCGAGCTGCATAGTGGGGCACCCAATGTAAGCATCGCACATGGCAGTGATCCTTGACAGAGTGTATATGGTTATGGAGAGCAGTATTCGGTCCGGATTTTGGGAGAGTACCGTGCTCTTCCAAGCTCTTACCATTGTTCATTACTCAAAACCTCTGAAATCGAAAGACTGTACGGTCGGTGAGGCTGTGACTACCCTAACATGTATCAACCTTCTCACTTTCGCTCATTCTGTCGTCACGTTTTGTAGCGGAGTCGGACTTCGACAGCTGTGCACCGGGTCTTCCGCTGCTGTGCTTGAAGGTTTGGGCTGCAACAGGACTCGGAAGTCAGATAACTCCACGGTCCGGTGCTGATGGGACGTCTCACTCGTGCTTCAATTGTGGTCGCAGCAAAGCGATCAGCAGTACTGTGACTGTAGTCCTCGTCGTGACTTGGATTCGGACGTGACTTAACCTTGCCAGTGTACCAAGGAAATGCGTGGCTGGAACTGATGCGATTTTGACACCGTGGGCGGCCCGGGGATATTCACGTCGCATCAAGAGCCGTTGTGGCACCTGATTACAGAAGAGAGATGCCTCAGGATCTACGGTGGCAAACCACCGGGCCTGGCTAGCATGAGCCTATCGTGGCGGAAGTCGATAGCTCGAAGAGCGTGGAGAGATCTTGAAGTACATCCGATGGTCCTCGATTATAGGCCACTATTCTCTGCGACCGCCGCAGTATAGTCGCAGTTCCCGGAGGCGATATGCTCGCGTCAGGCATGTCAGTAGGCTTCATTACATTACAAAAACCTCGCGTTGGATGACTCGTGATCATAACAAGAATATGTATGGACTGCACTATAGCGGGGGCGCGAAGATCGTTAGAAGCATCGTGTGTTCGAACCGACGAGGGCACGTAGATCGTTATCGCGCGTTACCAAAACACTTTCAAGCCTCTTCATTCGCCCGCACAGAAGCTGCCGTAACGCCATCGGTGGTTACACAGCACCCAATGGCGGTGCTCGAGCCCTCCCCTACGCATAACGCCCGCGATCCGGGGTGTGTGCACTGCGTAGTGCTGGTTGCCGTGCTGTTCGTATGCTGCATCTCAAAGGAGACTGTGGATTCAGTTCCGTCGAGGGGAGTGCAGAGCACACCATCCGAGCCCCACGGCTGGTGTGCGTCGTCCGCTGCTCTGCGGATACTGAGAAGGAATCTTGATACCAGGACTGCCATGACTCTGCCACAAAGTTAGCAAGTGCGAAAACAAGAGTGAGCGTGAACCCACGGAATGAGGAACACCGTCCCAACAGAGAGCGTCTAACGTAATAAGCTGTAGAGATGGTCTACCATCCGCGATAGTAATAGCACATACCGCAACGAAGGTCATGATGATTTGAGCCGTGCTTATCAAGAGCAGTGCTCTGGCGGTGGTTGTGAGTCCTTTGACTTCGTGCCACACGTAAATAACATACATGAAGTACATAACACCTGAATAGGTGTGATATCAAGGTTACACTTTGGTGCATCGTGTTCAGTGATATCGAGAGCACATACCGTTCCGTAACAACAGGGCAGGTAGACGAGCCTGTCTTTTGAATCCAAGAACTTGGGGCATGAGCTCGGGACCTCTGGCGTACCACCACGTCGCCATAACCACGAGAATATCCGCAGCGATAGCGCAGGTGCGCGAAACAACGAGAGCTAAAACATATGTGAGCTGTGTACCATTATTGATGGTTGTCGCTAGTACCGCTGTTCACACACAATCAAAATGCGCCGCTCGCCGATGGTATCAGAGTTAGCTCACTTGTTATTTGATTGGTTTGTGAAGTAAATGAGAGGTTGACAGAACGTGATGGTATGTTGAACGGTGCGGGTCTCATACGAGGTGAGGACGGATGTGTACTGTAGAGATAGTGACAGTCAGGTATGAGACGGGGCAATGTGTGATCAACTAACCATCGTCGTAGCGAAGGGCACAAGATCAAGCATGAGCACGAGGGTCGGTAGTGTTCGGCTCCCTCTGCTCACGGCCCGGATTCGTACTGTGGAAATAGCTGCGAGGCATCAAAACAATTCATAATCACGGAGAAGAATTATCGCTATGAGAGGCTAACGTACCTGCCCACTCAAGAAACGTTGTCAACTGCAGTATATTGTAAATAATGCTCACGGCTTCGCAGCTACTTGCCTGCGTCAATCTCGCCCTTATGATGCTTCATGAGTGTATCCCACTCACCTCTAGAAGTCAATCAGTTAGTACACACATTTGCGCATGAAGAGGTGAGCAATCAGACGTACCGCATTTGTGGTCAAAGGTAGCATCCCGAGTACATTGATCACTACTAAACAGAGGATTACGCATTGATTGGTCAGAAACATCAGTACAGTCGGGCTTCTCCAGCTCCGGACAGAATGAACGGCCTCGTCGAGGGTGAGGGCGAGCTCGTAGGCCAGTAATGCTGACAATATAGCAGTCAATATCATCCGACTCGAAGAGTATCGCACTCACCCGCTGCAGCCACTTGAGCATAATTGGTAACAAAGCTGTAAGGCCTCAATCTTGAGCCAATGAACCGGCAGTACTTTACGCGGGACGTACTACGGTTGTAGGATAGCCACGAGCTCTGCTTCATCTTGCGCTTGGGAGGGCATAGTGGGCAGAACCCCCCCGTATCCGGATTCCGAAGGTTCGACCTTAAGGGGCCGAAAAGCTATTTGTAACTCCGACTGCACGGCCATCCGGGTGACAATGCCACCACCTAATGTAGCATGCATAGGTGTTCGCATCCAATGATGTGTGGTATAAGACGTGCTTCACTGTGTGCCATCATGACATGTGCCTCAGCAGGAGAGGAGGCTGATATGAGGCACAGTTTCCTCTAAACCCGATACACACTTCCTGGGTGTGCGCACGCGGCAAATGCATACAGAAGACGTACACAGGAGTAGATACTCATGACTCCCATCGGGTCGAAATATATACTGGCACGTCCGTATCACCGGGGCTGAGCAGACAGCCGCCCGGACCACTGCCCTGAGAACACGACAGGTGTCCATCAAACGGTGTCCATGCGGGACGTTGTGATGAGTCCAGTAGAGGCCGGTATTCGTGTATCACATTAGTATATGACAGTCTTCCAACGTCACTGTGAGCATAAGTGTCAACGACGCGGGCCGAGGGACTCACAGAAGCAAAATGGCCATCGAGTCGGCTCTTAGTCGCCATCCAATAGCAGGAGTAACAAACAAGTTCGAGGGGCCGACTTGGAGTCGGTCGTTTCTGTGGTAGAGTGGCCAGGGTAGTGTAAAGTGGCTGGGATGGAAGAGGAAGAAGTGACCCCTTCCGAGTCGGCGATGACGGCTGCCGGTGTCACGTTATCAGTACCTGTTGATTACAGTAAGCTACATTATCAATTTATGATCTCGCGCTCGTTCACTGGCACTGCAGCGTTCGCTTGTAGGATGTATATAAGTATACGGTGAACAAGTGCGGACTATCCCTGCTCCCGTTGATTCTTGAGCGCTTGACGCCGAGAATCATTGGCATGCCTACGGCCAGTGGCTAAAATGGACATCACCACCACCTCCTCCTCGGGCCGCCAGTCCGTGACATCATTAGGGTTGTGGCGGATGTCATGATCAATCCTGCCATCGGGCGGTCTGTTACCGCCCTCGCCGGTGTGACGCGTCCGCTGTGCCATAGCTTGGCCCCCCTGTGCTGCATCATTACTCACATCCTTCTCTCTGTAGAGCTACGCGTCGCGGACTCGAGGTGGGCATCATGGAACCCTATTGCCTGCAAATCACACAGCAGTGACAAGTGCTATAAAGCAAGACCGTCTGGTACGCACTCAACAAGCAACCTCACATCACTGCGAGCTCGTGTCGTCCACATGCCCGAGCAAAAGGCACTCTATCTTACCGAGAAGTTCGGGGCCTTCGCCATCGGAACCGCGCCCATATACACCCCCGGCCCAGGACAACTTCTGATCAAGGTCCAGTCCGCGGCGTTGAATCCCGCTGACTGGGTCATCCAGGCTTACGGTGTCCTCGTCGAGGAGTATCCCGCTATTCTAGGGTTTGATGTCGCGGGCACCGTGGCAAAGGTCGGAGAGGGTGTCACTACGTTCAAGGAGGGCGATAAAGTGTATGTCGTACGCATTGCGCAGCTAGATGGTGCTGATAACAATGCCTTATAGCCTTACGCCGGCGCACATTGACAAGAGTGATCATGCCGGCTTCCAGCAGTATATGTTGACTGAAGAGTACGCGGCCGCTAGGGTGTGTAGAGCATGACCCTACTAGATGTAAACTGATTTCTCTCCTAGATCCCGGAGGGGATGTCCTTCGACGAAGCGGCCACTCTGCCTGTCGCAATCGTTACTTCCGCTGTCGCGCTCTACCACGACGGCGTGGATGTGATTGGTGGTACGTGTGGGTTGACTCCACCTTGGGAGGAAGAGGGTCATGGCAAGTACCATGGCCGGCCTGTAGTGGTGTTCGGTGGCGCGGGCTCTGTCGGTCAAGCGGGTATGTGACGTCCAAGAAACCTATTGTACCATGACTGACAATACTCCATAGCCATCCAGTTCTTGAAGCTCTCCGGCTTTAACCCACTCATCACGACGTCTTCCCTACGCAACACCGACTTCTTGAAGCAGCTAGGAGCGACGCACGTTCTCGACCGAAACCTTTCTCCCGAAGAGCTTCACACGGAGATACGGAAGATCACCTCGGAACCGTTCACGACGATCTTCGACGCTGCGGGATATCCTGAGACGCAGAACCTTGGCTACGACCTGCTCGCCTCCGGCGGCACAATGGCCGCCGTCCGCCCTGACGCCATCGATCCCAAGAAGAAGGTGGAGGATAAGAAGTCGTTCTTCATGTATGCGGACGTCATGAAGCCGCAGAACCGAAAGCTGGGAACGAGTCTTTTCTCGGCGTCGACGAGGCTTATGGAGAGAGGAGACTTGAAGGTCTGTTTGCAGTTGCGTGTAGCGTCTCGGTCTTATTGATATCGTTCGCACAGCCGAATCATATCGAAGTTGTTCCCAGTGGTCTGAAGGGAATCATCCCGGCCCTGGAGAGGCTGAAGAACGGTGTGAGCTGCGTGAAGCTGATCGCGCACCCACAGGAAGGTGTTTGAAACACCTCGGCACTGCAGTCTCCGATAGTACTAGTACTAGCTGGTTTTTGTCAATATATTGTTACAGTTTTGCAGTATTTATGGGGTACATGACAGATTGTTGTCGCTCAACACGTCTCCACGTAACGTCGAGGTCATGTATGTACGCGTAGGAATTGAACGAGGTTTTGAAGAGGGGCGGCTCGACCGTCAACCTTATGTAGTAGCACGTGCACTAATCCGCCCGACTCCGAGCACAGTCACGAAGTCGAATGTGTCTCTAATTCTGGCGTTATCAACATCATGTTCGCTGTGCACCCTACAGCCCTTTCTCAAGCGCATCTGTACTTCAAACCTTCACTGCGCGACTAGCGTCCTGTGAACATGGCTCCTCCAACTCTCGCCGTCGTCGCGGCCGGCGCAATGGGCGCCGCGGTCGCTCGCCGACTCACATCCGCAGGCTGCACTGTCCTCACGAACCTTGACGGCCGCTCGCAAGCTACGCGCGAACGCGCAGCCTCAGCCGGAATGCTCGACGTACCGCTATCCGAGCTCGCTGCACGCTCGCAGTGGGTTCTGAGCATCCTCCCACCGGGCGACGCACTCGCGTTCGCAACACGTTATCGTGAGGTCGCACCCAAGCAACCGTCGTCGCGCATCGCATTCGCGGACTGCAACGCGGTGAGCCCTGAGACGGTCAAGAAGATTGCGACGTTGTTCGTCGGGAGTGGGATCAGTTTCGTGGACGCTGGGATCATCGGTGGGCCACCGAAGGAGGGGTATGATCCTGTGTTCTACGCGTCGGTCGCACCGGAGGATAGTGCCCTCCTGGACGAGTTCGCCGGCTTGTCAAAGTATGGCTTGAAGATATCGCCTTTGAGGGGCGAAGGAGCTGGCGTGGGTGACGCGAGTGCATTGAAGATGTCCTATGCGGTAAGGACCTATCTGTTTGCTGTTCAGAGAAAATGCCAATCCTCCTTATCAGGGCATCTCGAAAGGGTTCATAGGCCTGACAACAGCGATGATACTTGGTAGGAGTGGTACTCAACGTGTGCCCCATCGGAGCTCAAACCTTTCCCTTAGCTGCACATGCGTCGTCGCCTGCTACCGCGCAGGCGCTGATACACGAGCTACACTCGTCGCAGCCACAAGTCCTACAACGAATCACGACGAGCGTACCCAGCATGCTCCCTAAGGCTTATCGGTGGGTGGCAGAGATGGAAGAGATATCTTCATTCGTGGGCGGAGGCGAAGGTCAGATCCACCAGGGTCTCGCCCGTCTGTATGAGCGCGTAGAGCATTCCCTGAAGGAAGAGAAGGAGGGTGGTCCAGCTGAAGACGTCAAGGTACTGCGAGGGTTCGTCGAAGACGCAAAGGTAGTGCAAAGCACGCAAAAGTGATGCATGGATGTCTGAGTAATCCTTATCCCTCCCAAATGTCGTGTTGATCCTGCGTCTGTAGGTTCAAACTCCTGCACCCCGGGCGGAGCGCACGCTTCGGATCGTCTGTTCCATGTTAGCATGGTGACTGCGCGGTATGGTACAGGCTGTCGAATATGTAGACTTGGTGCCAGCGAGGCTTAGCTGCGATTTACTATCTCAGTTGCAGCGTCAAACTCAGGCTGAAACCTGATCGGGTATTGTAGTTTTCCTTAGTTCAGGGTGCGGCCACTCATCAGTTTGACCACCGCCGCATGCACTCACTACATCATGTTCCTTAAACCCTGTTCTTATCCTACGGCAGCATCGCGCGAACTATCACCATCTGCAAGGTTAGACTGCGAGTCTGACCACACAGCCTGCTCGGCCCTTTGTCAATTAGCAGAAGCACCCGTCAACGTTCGTCGTCTTCAGAGACGGTTATGACGATTCGTGCTCTGGTGGCCTCCGCCGTAGCGTTCCTCGTGGGTGTCAACGACAGAGCGTGCGGTTTGACACCTTTACGCGAGAGGGTGATTGCAGCTGGCGCATGAAATGACCTACACTGTTGAATGCTGGTGCAAGCAACGTTGGAAACGCCGAGTATGTTTCTCAGTGTATCAGCTGAAGAAGCCACTCACTGTTCTTTGCATCTATACAGTTGTTCGGGCTCTCCAGCCTCAGGGCCAAACTAAATTGTCACCATACCCGCCCCTCGATAGAACACATTGTAGAGACTCGAAACAGTGACCTGTAAACAGTACTGGTGGAAAGTGTCGTTCATTACGAGAAAGAAAACGGATTCAGGAAGAATGGTGGGATGAGGAGGGCAGACGGGGCAATACCAGAGACGATTGATGCCAACTTGTCCTGAGCCTGCACCGCTGATAGTCGTGCGGCACAATCAATGTGGAACATGTTTTCTAGGACGGCATCGATTTCAGGAATTGTCGTCTACATGGTCAGCGTGAGTGCGAAGAATGCGGACAACAGGAGTACACGACCGACCTTGAAATCGGACAGGCTCTCTGCGAGTTGCCATATATCGGCCTTGAACGGGTCATATGGCATTCCTGACTCCATCTCCGGTGGCGTTGGACGCCGATAGCCTTCTCTAGGAGGTCCCTTGATCAGGCGATGCTCATTCGGGGTCTCAGGCGGGAACTCATAGGCCATCTCAAAGTCGGTGAGGAATACTCGCGGACGGGTTAAGGGGATTTCCATAGTCCGCAGGGACTCTGGGTACCACTGGACCAGATAGTTCGACTTGCAGAGATCCTGCATAATAACGCGTTCAGCAGGGTCGAATATTCAATCGGAAATCAATCGGAAAGATGGATTACCCTGTGCACTATTCCGAGATCATGCACAAAGGCTATTGCCTGCAAGATCATTAGGTTATAATATACCGTTATGAGTGATCTCAGCTTACCTCGAGAGCCTGCAAGATCATGTCGACTACGTCACCGACAGAGTTCTGCGCCCAAAACCCGTAACACTCGTCCATTGGATAACCAACGTATGGCGAGATGGTGAACACGATATCTTCGAAGCGCACTTCATTCCAAAGGGGAACGACATGATTGTCTGTCATCAAGCTCCTGGTTCCACGGGCGAGTCTGCGCAATATATCAAGATGCTGTTTGCCCTCGGCGCCGATGACGGCGACACGAATGACAACATTGAGCCCACCAAGCGTAGTGCCGCCTCGTGTGAGCTCATTCTGCAAGCGGTGCTCAGACACTGTTGGATATCACTTTGAGAGGACTGACCTGACAATTGAACTCTTGCAAGTTTTTGGACCACGACAGTTTGGCACGCACCGGGGGTACATACGCAAACCCGTTGGCGCAGATCATCTGGCCAGGCTTAGAATACGAGCTTGTGCCGTCGGAAACCCATAGTTCCACGCCTGCCTCAAGAAGGGCTGGGCGTACGGCCTCCCAAACTGGGACACTCTCTGTGAGACCCCCGAGCAGCCGCCATGTTTCTAGATCATGAGGAAGCTTGAGGTGTATTTAAACCGCGCCCCTGCAAGTCCCATAGATATTTAGGCATACCTTTTTGCGCACACTGCGTTTCTGCCACCGATGGCTTGTGTGCCAGAGAGCGCGTAGAGTAGCGATTGCCGTGGCAAGACCGGCAAATACGACAATGGCGGTTGGGGCTTTGTCACGGATGACATTCATGCAGGTGTCTCAACAGGAGGTTCAAGGAGCGGTACTTATGTCGAAGCCTGTTGCTCGCGGTCAGAGTTGGAATGAAGTTGAAGGCAAGTGACGTTGAACGCCGGACACCCAGTGTCCGCGAAGTGCGGCCCGGAGCCAACCCGTCCGCGCGAAAACATCATGTGATCGCGTCTTGAGATCGTATGTTGAAGTTATTGTAGCTACTACCATTTCGTGCGCGAAGCAAATCTCAGTTGGCTATGTCGCACTGACTTGTCGACCACAGAGATACCGTTGCCAATTCAAAATAAAGGCAGTCCCACGCCGCGCACTTCTAGCTCGTTGTTGTTGACTGCTTCCAACACGTTCCATATGACTCGTTGGTGTGTGGATCATTTCTGAGCGGTTTGATCAGATCTATTCTGTGAACAGTCGGACTCTCACATGCGGTCGTCAGCTCGCTGCGCCCATCAAGAGCCCAAGACGCGCACCTCGCCCCGTGAGGCTCGATGAGAACGAGAGCGAAGCTTTCCAACTAGACGCGATCCCACTCTTAGGGGTATCTCATCCCTTCCGTCCCAATGGTCCCCTCGAGCAAAATCTCAGTAGTTTCCATGGCTACGATTGCTGGCCTCACCACGTTGACTGTGGCGATACGCCACCTTGTACCATGGGGCAAGAGGTGGCACGAAGTTAGGAGAGAACGCCTTGCTCGCGCGACCGTATGTTTTCGTTTATGATCATTCGTCGTATGTGAGCTCATTGACGTACTTGGAAGCTTCCGAAAGACCTTTCAGCATGGAGTGCGCTCGACGAAACGGAGGAGTGTCAGCGTGTCTGGGAGACCGTGCGGCCCGCTTTTGACGACACTGGGATCTATCTATGGGCGTACGATGGCGTATACTCGATGGCCAAACCTTGGCAGCCTGTGATTTCCAGCGGTTTCGCTTATGTGACTCCCGTACGCGGTGAGAGATACTCTGGTAGATTCTCGGAATTAAACTGCCAAGTGAGTACGACTGACGACGTTGAGTTTCCGCATTACTGACTGTTGAGCACTAGAACGAACTCTCACGAGGTGGTACGACTTCGGGTGGCCTTAATGTTGTTATAAGGATTGTTTCCATGGAGAACGAAGGAAGACGACATCTTGAGATACTCCGGAAGCTTGCTAGTGGAACAAGGAGCCTACTGACCGATAATCATGTTGTTCCTCTCTGGCATGAGGTTCAATTTGACGACCTCGTTTTCACCGTGGTACCTTACGTTGGGTATAGCATGAGAGAGTGCTATGGCGAATGGGCAAAGGACTCGGTCGGCGACATCATCGACATGATACTACAGGCACTTGAAGTAAGTGGTTTGCTTTTATGTCGTGTGCTATGCATTTCTCAAGTGTTCACAGGCCATCGCATTTGTCCACGATCTCGGCATAGTCCACAGGGTAAGACTTACGGCTACGGTGATGGCATGCGGCGTATACTTACACGAAATCAGGATCTCTGCAAGCACAACTATCTCGTCCAGTGGCATCCGGAGTCTCTCACAACAATGCAGGTTCCACTCAGTCGCCCCCGTGTTTTCTTGACGGATTTCGAGATGGCATACGAATTTCCGCCGGATGTACCGTCCGAACAACGCCTCCTGACTGGACTTCCGGACGAAGAGTATCGACGTCGCGTCGCACCGGAGGTAGCTTCCGGCTTATCGTACGATCCGTTCAAGAGCGACATATGGCAGTTTGCAGAGAGTTTCTCTGACTTCAAGGTATGCAAACAACCTATCACCTGTGAGCTGCCCTAACGTTTGGGTCCAATCAGGCGACAGTGCCTGAGATCGATGCCGTTTTAGAAAGTATGTTTGCAGAACAGCCTTCCGAGAGGCTTTCAGCGGTGGACGCTCGAGATCGATTGGCAACTGTTGTTCACGGCATGCCCCCAAATTCCCTTCTAATTCCACCGTATGTTACTGAGGACGCCTTCTAGGCGGTATCTATGATGTACCTGGAATCATCTTCTTCGGACGTAGAGCCTCCGGCTGTCATGTTTGCACTGCTGTTGCTTGAAAATAAATCAGCTTGTGTGGATCAGACCTCTCATCCCGATGAATCGTTCCTAACCCGGCTCCACCACTCTTGACCGTTGTTACCAGCAGAGCAACTTGTCTCCGAATATATGTACAGAAGAAGAATCCATAGAAGATGCCTTGTGTACGAGATACAATACCATAGCATGGCACAAGACGTACTGGTTGTCTCAGGTCAAACACACCGTAGAACACATGCTGGACGAAATGCTGGTGACATGTGCAGATAGTATAGAAGCATGAGCCAAGACCAGTAAGCAGCGCCTGCAACGGAAGATAAAAGGAAGAAACCTGCATGCAGTTCTACCTCACACAATCCTCGCTTCGGGACTCAACAGCATCTCAGTAGCTCGAAGACACGTTAGGCTTGGATCGGAATATTCAAGATGTCGACGCCATATACCCCGGTGAACCTACGGGTAAGTTCACGTTGGGACTCCTATCAGCATTTGTTTGCGACTCTGACCGTGAAACTGACAGGGGAATTACCAAGTAGATCTCAAGGGATCTGTGTATGTTGGAAAACTCATCAAACCGATAGAGAGCAGAAATGGTGTAGGCATTCAGCAATCATCGACTATGCGCGTCGACCTAACTTGAATCTAACAACAGATGAGATATGTTCTCCAATTTGAGAACGGATCCCAAGTCACAGTCAAGCCAAACCAATGTAAAGCAGTACAGTAGGTCACTGTACATAGTACCGCAATTACTGCTCCTAACCATCAATCGATAGTAAACTCATGAGCCCCAGTGGCCCGCCGCCGGGGTGGCAGTACTACTAAACCACCTCCTAGTACTACGTGCACTAGTTGAATGACGCCATTTCCGAGGAGAATAATGTGACAGTTGTATAGGCGAGATGTTTGTCGAATGATCACTTCGGTAATACCAATCTTCTAATGTTGAACGTGGCGCAAAGGGATCATGTGATCGTGTTCTGACACGATTGCTGTAGACCGGTCGCGTTGCGTGCAACCTGAGGAAGTGGGCACAGACTTTCGTGCGTAGTTCAGCCTCACCCATCTCAGGCTCTCACCCATGTATCCTCTTTGTTACCACCATCCCGGCTGTGACTAATGAGCATCATGTCGGCTCGGCGGAAAGTCTAGGTGCCAGGCTATCTACTGCCTGCCATACTCTCACTGCTGACCGGGGCTGTCGTACATCTACAGTTGCCCACATCCATTGAGCCCGAGGTACGAGGGCCCTTGAGACAGTTACCATTACTCACGGTGATGTCTCACAGAGTCGAGGAAAGCTTTTCTATCGGAGAATGAGTTCGCCGTCCATACGGTTACGTCTGTGAGTTCGATCCCCTCAGCCATCTGACCGTACTGCTTCGAAACCGTGTTGAAAGTTCTTGCCCCGCAGTCTGTGGACGCCTTCTCGAGGGTCTCGCTGCGCTTTTCGGGCTGTTCGGCGCCATGTGCGCTCATGATGCAGTGACAGGTGCCGGTTGGGCGATTTATCGAGAAGCCATCCCGGGTCTCAGCTAAAATATCAGGCCTGTGTAGTGGTCTTCGGTGGCGATCAGTACTCATGCGCGCCGGACGCGTCTCCGCGATGGTCAGTTTTAAGCATGTACGGCGCCGCACCCTCGAAGCGTCATCACCATGGCGGTGTTTGCTCGCATTCCTCACGATAAGATCTCTTGTGCATCGAGTCAGGACGACTGACAGCGCCAACACGGTTCCATTCTATATTCACGTCCGGGTTGTGGCTTCAGCGCTCATCCGCTACCTTGGCAGATTTTACCCCATTATGCGAATACCCTTCGATTAAAATATCGGAAGATGAGGGAGTATTAGGAGCCCTGAAGTGAATTTTCAGAATGATATAGTAATATGAGTGTGTCACAGTTACCGTCATAAAATGAGATCCCTCTACGGGCTTTAAGGTCATCTATGCGCATGTACCAGTCCGCAGGAACAGCTGGCAGCAACGGCTGATAGGACCCGCATTGATATCTCGCACCAGTGGGTATTGCTGGATATAACTACGTTGCTCTCCCATTACGAAACGCCGGTGCGAGTCCTACCAAATTAGTTGGTGCTGATCCAGGCTGCTGGACATCGACAGTGCATGAATCTGGTCACCCGGTCCCACTACCCCTGGATGTGACTTCAAGATGGACTACGAGCAAATGCATGTGAGCGGGGAATGTTCGAATGGGGATGGTATGCATACTATCTATCGATGCATATCCCTCTAACTGAGGCTCTACGTCGTCGCGCCGTGGGCCCGCATCTCTTCGCTGCACGTGTCGCCCGGGGAGCTGATATAGAGTGCCACGCAAGAGCAGGAGCCGGCGGAAATGTGACTTCTATGTCGGGAATGCAGAAATAGAACAAGAAGGCGGCGAGAGTGCTGGTATTAAACTTTGTTGACCAGATGGGAAGTCGATTGCCTCGATTGCATGGCGATCGAGGTAAATGACGGTTGCCGAGGAACAGGTGCTGCGGCTGACGGGATTCTGGTAAGGATGGTCGAAGTTTACTGGACAGCGCTAGCCGTGGCTACATAGAAGCCTAGGCCTGAAGCCTGCTGGTGACAGACCTCGGATACTGTGGCGGTTTGAAGACCGGGTGTAGCCGCATCAACAGTGCAATGCACCACGCCAGACAGAGACGCGTACCGTGTGGTCGCTCGCAGTCCCATCTGTGTCACAATGGCGGATGCCAATGAGTGCTGCCAGTCACGATGAAGCCACCGCCCCACAGACGGCAGGCTTAGTTGTAAGTACCCGGGGAAGTCCGTTGGCGTGAGTAGAGCGGGGCCCCAGGGGTTGTCAGGACAATAGCAGACCGCATCGAAGCAAAGGCCACGTTTGCGCTAAGCGCACATACAACAGCGCGAACCTTGGGTAGACTTTGGGATAGACTGGATTATACCGGCGGTTCGTCTCCTTCTAGCCAGCGCTATTGGACACCTGGTGGTACTCCCAAAGCAGGGCCTACGCAGATGGTGACTGTAGCTGACCTTGTCCGGCAAGTACTCATAGCGGTTCTGGATACGAGCTCGCTCGAGAATAAAAAAGGAGGTAAACGTCGTAGTATGATTATCAATCATGCTGCACGTGGAGAGCAGGGAAGAGGCGCGCGCGGGGATCGCAGTGATGTACGTTCTATCACCACCGACATCTGTTCTCGTCCTCTACGCACTGCACAGCACACCCGTGGGCTCACAGACACGCCTGCATTAGGACGCCTGCCTGGGCCATCTGGGTCTAGGTGATAAGTACCATAGAAAACTGCAGCCTTCGGCGTCGTACCAGCTCATGGATCACTCCGGCCCCGGCGGGTGGGCTCTCCCACATCCGTCACTTCCTTCCGAGCGACTCACAGTATCAATGACTTCGCATTTCAACTGTGCCCGAGAATGATAAACTCTCGTACCTCCTGACCCCATCAGCATGCGCCCGTTCTCCCATCTGTCACAATAGCGAGCTCGGTAGTTTCCTGCTGCATTCGACAGCCTCTCTCCCACAGCATATACTTCTTGCCCTCAAGACTAGTCCTCGCAGACGTCGCCACTGCCCATCATGGTCACCCTCGCTCTCGACCCCCTTGACCCTCTAACCCGCGCACTCTTATCTCCTAAGGATGAAACACCGGCGGAGCGGTGGGCTCGGGAACAGCGCGAGGCTCATGCTCGCCTTATCAGTGAGCAGATCGACGCGCAACTGAAAGCTGAAAGGGCCGCACTCAAGAAGAAGGGCAAGCCAATCAAGGTGCTCTTGCTCGGCCAGAGCGAGAGTGGCAAGTCTACCACTGTGAAGAGTGCGTCCCTTCTACACCAGTCGTCTCTGCCTTCCGAGTAGCATCATCTGGGTTCTCCGTCAGTGAGCAGCGGCGAAATCTATTGCACGTTTACTGTTCCACTGATGTTTTCGCTCGGAGCTATCCGTGGTTCGGCAACATTTGTTAACTTCTTTATTGCCAGACTTCCAACTTGCCTATGCGTACTCTCAGTTCATTGGGGAGCGCTCTGCGTGGCGAGCAGTCATCCATCTCAACCTAGTCCGTTCCGTCAACAACATCCTTGACGTTCTCAGTCGGGAGCTTTCCCGCACCAGCTCTCAGCCACAGTCCCCGCGTCCATCTTCTCCTTCTCGGTCTCCACGGCCTTCTATCGCGCGACCAAATACTTCTACCGGGCCGACAATCACCACGCCGAGCGCATCGACCGCCCATTCCTCTCACAAAGGCGCGTCCACCGTTACCGGTACCACGCTCACTTCTCGAGAGCCCCTCGAGCCGGAAATGGATCTAGACCCGGACGACGACCCAGACGACGACGAGCCGTACGGGCCCCCGTCGCCGCTGTCCGATCGACACCGCATGCTGCAGCTGCGACTGGCGCCGCTCCGACAGGTGCAGCGGGACTTGGAGCGCAGCCTCGGCACTGGCTCGACGGAGGCGCCGGAGTACTCGGGCGCGGCTGCGCCGTGGGAGCGCCTCGACGCTGCGGGACGCCGTCAGCGCGAGTTCTCAGTGACCAGCCGCACGGGGTGGAAGACGGCGCTGCGGCGTGTGAAGTCTGGCTACAACGCCGCGCGGCGGGGGTCGCTCGGCTCCCGGGAAGACGCGAAGGCTGATTCTGTTGCGCAGGAGCGGCGGCCGGTGAGTGCGAGCGCGAGGGTCGTAGCGTGCGAGTGGACTGACGCGGGCCTCGTGCAGCGTCCGCGGAGAGGGCAGATACGACCGACATCCCCATTCGGCATCTGCAACGAGGATGACATTGATGATGAGCTCAATGGCGCGGAGGGCGAAGGCGAACCCCAGGCACAGACGGCCGCCGACGTCATCTCCTCGTGCGCAGAAGACATGGCTACGCTCTGGGCTGATCCCGATGTTCAGGCCGTCCTGACGCGCCGGAAGATGAGCACACGTCTTGAGGAGGGACCGGGGTTGTAAGCACTCGCATCTCAGTCAGTCCTGCCAGAAGATTTACGAATGACTCCGCGCGCGCGTACAGTTTTCTCAACGACGTCGCGCGCGTGGCTGCTAGGGACTACGAGCCCTCTGACGCGGATGTCGTCCGCGCGCGACTGCGGACCATGGGAGTGCAGGAGTACCGCTTCAAACCCGACAAAGGTCCGCCCCTGAATTTACCTCCTCAGACCATGCTTCGTATTGATGCATGCGGATAGGACTCGAGGCTGATCGAGAATGGATACTGTACGACGTCGGCGGTGCACGATCATTGGTACGTCACCCACGTTACGATCCTCTCCTTTGTTGAGGCGATGTTCACCCATGAGGTCCCCAGCGACACGCGTGGTACCCGTACTTTGATGATATCAACGCCCTCATTTTCCTCGCCCCCATCAGCTGCTTTGACGAGCGGCTTGCCGAGGATCGTCGGGTCAACCGCCTTCAGGACAGCCTGCTCATCTGGAAGGCTGTCTGCTCTTCGCAGTTACTTGCAAAAGTCCAACTGATCCTGGTGCGTCTTTCGGTACAGATCCTTCCCCGAACCTTCACATGACAGATGTTCTCACAGTTCCTCAATAAATGCGATCTTCTCGAGAAGAAGATTCATCGCGGCGTTCAAGTCTCGCGATATATCACCAGCTATGGTACTCGGCCAAACGAGGCAAATGCGGTTGCCAAGTGTGAGTCATGTCTGATCTTCTCCCGTCTGATCGATTCGATGATGGTTTGGCTAGATTTCCGACAACAATTTAAAGACGTCTTCCTCAAGCAGTCGCCTGAGAGGAGGACGTTCTACTCTCATTTAACCTCCGTCGTCGTACGTTGATCTCTGATAGTCATATATCAGACTTTGATGTTCTGTGCAATAGGATACAAAGGCCACTGCGGTTACCGTCGCTACTGGTACGTGTGTTCGCGATGCGATCTTCTCATGTCATTGACACACTCCGATAGTGCACGACGGGATTCAACGGCAGTACATGAGAGATGCCGACATTCTATGAAAGCATGCATATATGTGCCTGCGGCTCGCACTAAATTATGCCTCTCCCTCACGCTGTATTGCCTCCCTCGCTCTGTATGCTATAAACGGACTCTGGTAATGTACGCGTAGTTAGTTCCCGAATCATTTATTCTGTAGCGTCAACTTCACTTTTATATTACTGATGCACTTCTACCTTACCCAGAGCTGTAGCTACCATTTCGCAAATCGGTTTCATACTACAGCTTGGTCTGCCTGCACTCCGCAGGTACAAAGTCACGCCCATGCTTCCAACCAGGCGGAGGTTGTCGGCATCCCTTCCTTACCATGACACATAGGACTAATCCGTGCATAGACATTCTCTACTCGACCATGGCGTACCAATGCGAGCCTGGTGTTTGGGTTGGCTCGGAATCCGGGCGCTGAGCCACTTCATGCTTACGCACGCGTCCCGACGCGGTCACATGTTCGCTACAAGACCAGCGCTTATGAACTTGGTCGAACTTGACGATACGATCACCAAACAATCACGTAGACATATATATACTTGACCTCGCGGGTCTCGGAAATCTTGCTTGCAACAAGTCTCCTACAATTTTCTTCCATCTCTGAGGCTTCAAGAACCGGGTATGACCACTGCTTGCCATAGGGGCTTCGCCACAGCTGTGGCGTTGGCCAGTCTCGCGACAGCTGGCTTTGGCTTCGGGCTTTTACTTCCCTGGATCGAAAGCCGCATTTTCCGGAAGAAAATGCGAATAGGGCGTGGATCGGTGCGTTATGTACATATTTTTATGTGCTCCGACAATGACTGCGCTACTGGTGTTTTCCTGGCCAGCTCCCCCGCGATCTGAACGCGTGGCGTTTGTCCAATGTCGACGAATCAGTCCACAATTGGGAGATCGTCCGACCGGCTTTCGAAGATGCCGGCATATACGTATGGCCTCTCGACGAAGACTCCTCATACGCTCATCCGGAACACGTCATGCGTTGCAATGGTTTCGCGTACGTGACCCCGGTGCGTGGCGAAGAGTGGGCGCGGAACCTGCAACAGTTCAATTGCCACGTAAGCACCTTCTTGCGTCTGATGCATTATGCCCATGAAAGGCATCACCACAGAACGAGTCAACCCGCGGCGGTACCACTTCAGGTGGTCTCCATGTGGTGTTACGAATCGCTGCAATGGGCGATGTGGGCAGACACCACGTTGAGATTCTGCGAAAGCTAGCTCGCGGAACCAGGAGCCTTCTCACCGACAACCATGTCGTTCCCCTCTGGAACAAGGTTCACTACGAGGATCTCACCTTCATCGTATCTCCCTACGTTGGTGGTAGTTTGCGCGAGTGCTATGGTTGGTGGGCGAAAAACTCGGTCGGGGATATAGTTGACATGATCTTACAAGCGTTGGAGGTGAGTCTGAGATTGCCACCATGTTCAGTGTGTATTACCCACGCTCTCTCTGAGAATACAGGCCATCACATTCGTACACAGCCTTGGAATAGTTCACAGAGTAGGTCGCCAGCGGTATTGTAGCGCTACGACTCGGAACGTCTAACATGCACGCAGGATCTGTGCAAAGCAAATTACCTCGTACAATGGCACCCGGAGTCTATGATCACAATGCGGGTGCCCCTCTGTCGCCCCCGAGTTTTCCTTAATGATTTCGAGATGGCTCATGAATTCCCTCCGGAAGTCCCCCACGAGCAACGTCTGCTGACCGGAATGCCTATCCCAGACTACCAACGACCGATACCGCCAGAAATGGCCTCCGGGAAACCCTATGATCCGTTCAAAGCTGACATATGGCAGCTCGCTGAGAGTTTCTCCGATTTCAGGGTGCGTCACGTGTCATCCTGGCAATGCTTAGACTGACTAGGATAGAAGGCAATGGTACCCGATATCGATTTAATCCTGGCAGGGATGTTTGTTTCCGACTGCTCGGTTCGCTTTTCTGCGATAGAAGCCCGCGACAAGCTGGAGGATGTTCTATACAATATCCCGCCTGCCGCTCTTCTCCTACCGCCCCTGTGCTTGAACCCATCGCCTGTGGTAGCTTTCTTACCGGCCGAGGATCGAACACATATATTACTTGCTCAGGGATGTGGACACATTGAAGTGGAAGACATCCACTGAACACCCTTCGTGTTGGCACCTACATTGTCGACTGTCTCACAAGAGGCCTAGTATACGGATTGGTCCCGCTGTCATGGCTGATGGCATTATCATAGCAAGAAACAAACAACGACGTATCTGTGCTTTACTTGTGCTACTAGTGAGCCCCCAGAAGAGGAGGTTCTCTCGTGTGTCACCCTTCCCATGCCGCCGAAGTGCTTGTTAGTCTGGCAGCTGAGGACTGTAAAAGCTATAATGCAATCAACAGTCAGCGAGACTGGCATCCGCGTTGTTCTCCTTTTTTGATGTACAAGTTTGCGCATGAAGCGGACAACGATGGAGCCTTCTGTAGTCAAGTCGGGGTTTCGTTTCGCACAAATAATTCGCGGAATTCGAGTCTACAGCGACAACTACTCTTACAGCTCCAGGGCATTGGATTAAAGTACAAGGGTCTTCCAGTTGAATCATGACCGCTGGCTGGACTAGTAACTTACACTACAGTTTGGGACATATTCAAGCAGGCTCGGCACCCAAGGGTGTACTTGCGCACCGCATATCAATCGGCTTATGTCAACGGAAAAGTACAAAAACGCTACCCACCTATTGTCCACCTTGTGGCATTGACCCTCGGGGTATATCTTCCGTTCGTCGTTGCCAAACTGAAGCAGTAACTTGATCTGTATACCATGGCATGAGTATGCACGCTTGGCAGGTTATCACCCCGAAAGATGGTGGTATTGATCAAGACACATACACCAGTGACACTTTCAACGCGTTTCACGAGCTCACCGACACTCGTCACACCTTCTTCAAAAGCCTTGTATTTTCCCTGAGAGCATATAGACTTAGGCCTCCATGGTCATGGCAGAAGTCAGGAAAGCACCTACAGCCGTGGCAGCCGACGCTCTGGCTGGTCCGCCGGTGTGGTCTAGGACGGGAGCCGTATAGTCCCGGTAATTGGAGCTCGAGTCCGCCTAAGGACCTGCATGATCAACCTCCCTGTGTGCTTATAGGGCAACTCACCATCCGAATGTTTGGTATGTCTTGACGGTCGCCGAAGTCGGAAAGCAGTCGAGGCGAGCAAACTAGCCTCGCTGACAGAGGTACGCACCTTATATCTCACTCCATGCTAGCGGCCCTCGAGGACATGAGACGCCAGTGAGTCAAGGCATCCCAAATTATACACATCTACTGAGGCTGTCACAGAGTACTGTGATGGGATCGATACCAGCCACTCTCATGAGCAGAGGCGGCGTGGTCGTGTCCCCACTTTTTAGCGGAGTTATCGCAGTCTTCCAAGAGGGACCTAATACATATCGGGTTAAATGGACTGTCGAAGGCTTCGGTCCCTATTCCAAATAGGCACTTGCAACCGCACGGACCCGACAGTATCTGATACCGGAGATTGTCTAGAAAGTCGCTTGGTGGTTTGTGCATACATGAGCACGAGAACACGGACTCGACATAGACTCAGCTATCCGAACTCCACGGAAAGCTGAACATGACCTATACAACGTCCAGCTACTCTCCGTAGGGTGGCGGATCGAAGACCAGCGGAGGGATCAATAGGGCGTTGGGAGAAATCCCATGGATAACCTCCGCAAGCTTGTCACGGGCCTGGACCGCAGAGAATCTCACTGAATGGTCAGGCTCGAACATCCGGGCAAGGACGTCATCAATTTCACGTATTGTGGCCTAGCACGAGTCAGTTTGTACCAATACGGGGAGGGTGTGTATAGCGCACCCTGAAATCTGACAAGCTCTCAGCGAATTGCCACACGTCCGCCTTGAAGGGATCATACGGGTCACCGGACGCAGTTTCACGCGGTATAGGACGCTGATAGCCCTTGACCGGTGTTCCGGTGAGGAGCCGCTCTTCAGGCGGAACGTCTGGAGAGAACTCGTGGGCCATTTCGAAGTCGGTGAGGAGTACGCGGGGGTGACAAAGTGGAACCCGCATTGTGGCGAGTGATTCTGGATGCCATTGAACGACATAATTAGACTTGCATAGATCCTTCGCCACTGTCAGTCATTGATGGTGTAGATGCGGTCTATCACTTACTCTGTGCACTATTCCCAGCTCATGCACGAAGATGATTCCCTATGACCTCACTGTGAGAGATCTGCAGAAAATATCCAAGGCTATTTGAAACCTACCTCCAATGCTTGCAAGATCATGTCGACTATGTCACCGACGGAGTTTTTGGCCCACAGGCCGTAACAGTCGATCATGCTGTGCGCCACATACGGGGAAACAATAAAGGTGATATCTTCGTAGTCGACCTCTCTCCAGAGCGGTACGACGTGATTGTCGGTCATCAGACTCCTAGTGCCGCGGGCCAGCTTACGCAAGATCTTGACATGTCGTCGACCGTGGTCCCCTATCGCAGCTATTCGTATGACTACAAATAAGCCGTCAGGCGTAGTGCCGCCGTGGGTCAGCTCGTTCTGAATCAAGGTTATCTAGTCAGGTCCGCTTACACTCCGCAAACTGAACGACTCACGTGGCAATTGAACTGCCGGAAACGACGACACGCCCACCTCTCTCCACGCGTGGGGGTTACATACGCAAATCCGTTTGAGAGGAAATCGTCACCGGGGCGCGCATACGATGAGGCTCCAACGAGGGGCCACAGATAGATGCCCACTGCGTCGAATGCGGGGCGAACGACTTCCCATATGCGATATGCTTCTCCCGTGCCTGCCAACCGCCATGTGTCCAGATCGCGTGGTAGCTAGAGGGAGGATTAGTGTACCAGCTGCAGGTACGGTGTGAAAGCAAACTTACTGTCTCCCTGTCGAGACGTCTCCGCCGCTTCCGCCGCTGTTCGTCAGCCCAGGAAAGTAGTAATCGCAAAGCAACACTTGTTGTGGCGGTGCCGGTAATTACGATGATTGTAGTCAGTATTCGAGTAGTAATCATCGTCATAGCGTAGGTTATGGTCGTAGGTCGAGGGCAATGCGTTGACGCGCTAGAGAGGGTCACTACGACGTCCTCGGCCGGGCGTAAGTTCAAGTTGAACAAGTGTTCGGAAGCGCTCGGTATCCACAAGATTATCATGTGATCGCGTCCAAAGCTCTGGGCAGTGGCTGGCGGCCGAGTCGTCGGTCAGACCGGTCATTGGCGACTTCAGGCTCCTCGCATAGCGATTCCTCACTTTGGCTAGCAATGTGAATTGTCTCACTTCTGTCTTTCTCCGATCGCACTGCACCAAGTGCTTCCACTGCAATGCTAACACTAGTAACTACCTTGCACGAGCTCTCGAGGACTTCAGCTCATCGAGCCGTCAAGAGAAGGAGCATCTGGGCGTTCGTCGATAGGAGCCCAAATCCGCAATTCACACATGAGGCTACTCTAAGAATGGAGGCGGCCGCAAGAGCACTGGAGGAATCAGCAACGCAGAAGGAGGAATGTTATGAACTGCTGCTGCCAGTTGGTCACGAGCATCGAGCGCGGAGAGCCTTTTCAAGCTATCTTGTTCGAACATCAAGGAAAGGACCTCATCAATCTGAGGTATATCCGTCTGCCAGGAGTCAGAGTATGCGAATTCGGGAGACGGAAGACGCACTCTGAAATCTGAGAAGCTTTCCGCGAGTTGCCACACGTCAGCTTTGAACGGGTCGTAAGGCTCTCCGGATGCGATTTCGGGAGGTATGGGGCGGCGGTAGTCTTCGATTGGTGTTCCTACAAGTAGCCGTTGTGCGGCGGGAATATGTGGGGGGAATTCGTAGGCCATCTCGAAGTCGATGAGAAATACGCGAGGACGACACAGTGGCACTCGCATTGTCTCCAGGGACTCTGGGTGCCACTGTACAACATAGTTTGACTTGCACAGATCCTGGACCACTCTGTGAGCCATCGTCAGAACCAGATTTTGCGAAACATACTCTGTGGACAATTCCAAGGTCGTGCACAAATACGATGGCCTGGATTATGGATTCAGCTAAGCAGGAGGAATGATTAGTGGTGCACTTACTTCTATTGTTTGTAGAATCATGTCGACAATATCACCGACAGAGTTCTTCGCCCACCATCCATAGCAGTCTTCCATGCTATGGCCGACATATGGGGACACAACGAAAGTAATGTCTTCGAAGTTTACCTCTTTCCAGAGTGGGACAACATGGTTGTCGGTGAACAGGCTTGTGGTGCCGCGGGCCAGCTTACGCAAGATCTCCAGGTGGCGTCTACCTTCTTCGCCCATCACGACAATCCGGATGACAGTATTGAGGCTGTCTGCGGTGGTTCCGCCATGGGTAAGCTCGTTCTGTAAAAGGTTTTGTGAGTCTCACATGCCTATACACGTGAACAAGCTAACGCACCTGGCAATTGAACTCTTTGAAATCATTCGCCCACTTCTCGCCGCGCGTCGGAGTGACATACGCAAACCCACTCGAGAGAAATGTATGATCTGGGTGAGCAATCGAGGAGACTCCGTCGTATGGCCACAGGTACATGCCCACTTTGTCAAAGGCGGGCCGAACAACCTCCCAGATGCGATATGCTTCTTGTGAGTCAGCTAAACGCCACGCCTTCAGACTACGGGGCAGCTCGAAGGGCCATCAGTTCGACAGCCACCAGCTTCAATCCAATTTCAAGGCTTACTGTGTCCCGGTCGATACGTCTGCGCCTCCTTCGGAACACTCCATCGGCCCAGGGAAGTATTACCAGCAACGCGAAACTCGTTGTGGTGATGCCGGTGAGTACGATAGCCGTCAATAGAGATTTGCTACTGGTCGGCATCGTGGTGCGAGATATAGCGGACGGAAATTAGACGTGCTATGAGGATTCGTCACGTCGCGCTCTGTCACCGTGGTCAGGCTCAGGTTGAACAAATATTGTTTGTGTTCGGATTCGGAAGCGCTTGGTTACAGGCTCGTGAATATCATGTGACCGCGTTTAGAGCCCGCAACCGAGTCGTCCTCAACCGGAGCGCACCAATTCGTCATTACCGTTGCCAGGCTATTACAGTACTCCTACTCGTCTCTCGCTACATCGACACCCTTAAAGGCTAGAAGAATCAGCAAGATCAACTCGCAGGAGCACAATGCAGCGGTAATACAGTCGAGCTGACTACCACTTGGCACAGCCTCAGCCTGTCGGTGGTACGTGGCCCATAGTATCGCGCTGTATCACCATTATTTCCGCTCTCAGATGAACTAGGCGCCTTTTCTGGGTCCTCATGGACCCTACGCACATTCTACACTTGGATCCCTCTCATGAGGCACGCTCATCGATCATCAGGGTTTAGGAGTCAAAAACGCACGCGATAAATCACTAAGCCGTATATTTAGACTCGAGGTGATTGAGCGCGGAGGACCTCAGAGACATACTGCAAGAACTAATTAGCCAGACGGCGGAGATCGGCTTCTGTGCCCAACGACTTGGGACGACGCACAGCCTATGATACCATTGTGGTGAGACGCATACAGTATTCAACCGATAAAAGGAGGTGTCAGCGTTTTGTGTGCAAGTTCAGTTTCCCCGTGGCGGACCGGACGGTGCTCAAGCACCACCCCAATTGAATAGACATGATTCACGGTGCCGGATCCAGGACCACATCAAAGTGGAAGAAGAGCTGACGCACCCCCATTGAATGGCCGCGATGTGTTTCCCATTCGAAGACTGTTCTGACCGCGGGTGTGCTCAGGATGTGGCGCCGCCACATACTGCCAGTGAGCACGAAGAGGACATCGTATCAACGAATAACAGGAACTAACTCTAGGGATCAAAAGTCGTCTTCCGAGACTGTGATAATCGGTTCAATGAGTAGAGCAACAGGAGGAGTATTGTGTATAATATCCGCGAGCTTATCCCGTGCCTCTACAGCGGAGAGCCTAGTTATCGGATTTGAATCGAACATCTGCTCGAGTAACGCATCGATATCTGAAATCGTTGTCTACAAACGCGTCAAAGGATGAAAGTGCAGAGAGCCCCATCAGTGACGTGCCTTGAAGTCCGAGAAGCTCTCGGCGAGTTGCCAGATGTCGTTTTTGAACGGATCATACGGTAGTCCGGAGGCCACCTCTGGTGACAACGGCCGCTGGTAGTCCTTAATTGGAGGGCCAATCAGCATTCGATCATTGGGAGCTACACTAGAGGGGAATTCGTGTGCCAACTCGAAGTCCGTCAGGAAGACACGAGGTCGACTGAGAGGAACCCGCATGGTTGATAGGGATTCTGGGTGCCATTGTACTAGATAATTATCCTTGCATAGATCCTGGTGAGAAGTTAGGTTATCCATCGTGCACTTGAACGCTAGACTCCTACTCTATGTGCAATCCCGAGATCATGCACAAAGGCGATTGCCTGGAGCGATCTCAGCAATTGCAACATGCTGATAAATTTACCGAGCTCACCTCTAGGGCCTGCAATAACATATCAACTATGTCCCCTACCGAGTTCTTGGCCCATCCCCCGTAGGCACTCCGTAAGGGGAAGCCAACATAAGGACAGACGGTGAAGATGATATCTTCGAATTGGACTTCTTGCCAAAGCGGAACAACGTGGTTGTCCGTGAGTAGACTCCTTGTCCCGCGAGCGAGCTTGCGGAGTATCTCTAGGTGGGCTTTCCCTTCGTCGCCTATCACGACAACGCGTAACACGGCGTGAAGTCCGTCCGAGGTCGTACCACCTATTGTGAGCTCATTCTATACGATAAAATACTTGGTCAATTGAACGCTGACGACTGGGTAGTAACGACTCACATGACAATTGAATATCCGGAGGTAGAAGGCCCATTTTTCACCGCGCACTTGAGTTATGTACGCGAATCCGTTAGACAGTGTAGGACGGGAAGTATCGGCCGCTGACAGGACTCCATCATACGGCCACAGGTAGATGCCTGCGTTATGGAACACGTGTCGTACGGCCTCCCAGACAGGACGAGGGTCGTCAAGTAAACGCCATGTTGTCAGATCGTGCGGGAGCTACGAATCATGTTTCGTTCAGCATTCAACCAAAGGCCGAAATACGATACGAGACGCACCTTCCGTCGGATATTGCGCTTGCTCCATGCATCGTACCGGCCCCTGCCCCAAGGTAGAGCAAGCCGCGTCATCGTTACCACGGTGGCAAGACCAGCAACTGCGACTGCGACGGTGGCGACCTTGATCGAAGTAGCCATTTTCCTAGCAAGTGAGTGAAAGTTGGTCGATGAACCTACTTGAGACGACAATGACTACAAGGTTCAGGCAAGCGGGCTGCGGGTCCGGACGTCGACTGAACGGGGCGTAGATTCGATTCGATCCAACTTGTAATGACCGAATGACCGGTAGCCTGGGACGGGATGACCGCGCGTGAGAAGCATCACTTCTAGTACCGGATCAGACGTTCGCGCAGTGCGCACCGTGACCCATCTGTGTGCCAGTTCAACCTCATCATGTCAGCGAGGTACTTGCTTACATCGTCAGTGCGCTGAAGGCGGTTGAGGGTGCTACGCTCGTAAGCTTATGGACTTGCCAAGTAAGTGATATGTATGTGCCTAAGTTAACGTTCTTCGTGGCAGAATCGCGATGTCCGTATTGTCACTCCAGCGTCGGCCACGTGGAGGACACCAAATAGTGGCAAATAGTCGCCCACACAATCCGTGTCCATACTGGGAGACCTACTTAGATGACTCAGTTCGATCGCCTCTCAGGCAACCACCAGTAGTACCAGGTACCTTGTTACTAGTACCGGTACTGACTCACCAAGCCGTCGGAGATGGTGCTACATATGGGAAGATCCTACAATCGCACAAGTAATGTTCAAAGCAGGTAGGCTGGGCACAACTCTCCGCATTCTGCTAGTAGATGAATAGTAAAACAGGTTACAAGTCACAGCAAACCAGAGGTCACCTCCGGCGCAACAGGACGGGGATACTCCTTGCATCGCCCGCCTCTCGTGACATCGATCCCCCACAAGTTACGGGCGAGATCGCGTCGACGGGGCAGTGGGCCATAATGCGGCGGGACAATGCTAGCTGTGTGGCGTGACACACTGGCAGTATTCTGAGTTCGTTCGTTGGTACGTCACTGGCCCATCATCTTGCTGTATCTCCATTCTCTCCGCTGTCAGATGTACCTGCCTGCTTTTGCTGAGTCCATATGGGAACATCACACGCATTCTACATGCGGACCCCTTTCATGACGCACGCTCGTCCGATCGCGTCATATTGGGGTGGCTAGGTCAAAAGCGGGCACGCCAAATCACTAAGCCACGTCTGTACAGTTACGAATCAAGATGATTGAGCGCAGAGTGGATTGGAGACATATAGCAGAAACCAAACACCCATTTGGACGGAGGAGATCAGCTTCTATGCCCAACGAATTAAGTCGCGCAGCCTGGAAAGTCAGTATGGCTAGTCGCCCTCTTGTTTGAAAGCTTGGGCCACTTTTCAGCTCCAATACTCACCGTGAGTACCAATTCGCATGCTTGGCAGCTCTGATACAACGTGAGTAGCGCTGTCGGATCAAGAGGAGTACTGGAATCCCCCGAGCATGCAGTGTTGTGTGGTGCTTCCACTGTACATGTCAGAGAAACACCTGACCTGGATAAGTAAGGGTCCCCTTATGCGGATGGCGCATGTACTAGTAGGTTCCGTTGTAAGGTATAGCTTCTTCAGCATACCATGGGAAATTCTGCTGTTTGATCCTTGACACAGGCCGAGAACGCACATGGTTCAAGCGCGCCTTGTCATCGCAGGTCGTGCTGTTCTGACCTAAGAAGATAAATAGAGCGCGGTCGAGCTGCTGCGTGGAAACAAATCGGTAGTGCGGCACGTCACGCCGCACTGCCCTGGCGGTCTTGCGTTAGACTGCCGCAGTACCAGCGAGGCATTTCGCCCAATGACATTCTAGTTCTCTTCTCACAGTGCGTTTGCCGCTTCACCTGCAGCTGCTTCCAGGAGACTTCAAGATAACGCACTGAGGCACGAACTTACGCCGGATACACCACTGGCACCGGAGCAACGTATGCTCTGCGACCTTCCTCAACCGGACTACCGCCCCCCGGTGCTATTTGCATGCATACAGTGATCTCGTCATGTGTCAGTATAGCTAGGACGCGAGGAGAAGTTACGCACCCCATATTCTTGCACGTTGTGGGACACTGCGATATGGCGTCCTTGTTACCTCATCGAGCAGAATGAGGCAATGAGGACGTGTTTGGTGAAACCACCCGTACTTACATAGCAGTCTGCTCTGCCACGTACCCGGAAAATATCGGTGTTTACGACCATCTTGAATTATCACTCGACACGCAAGCCTGTGTGCCATCTCGATGAGCCCCGACGCGGTCATCTTCTATGTGGCGTTTCACAATACTGTCGTATTGACATACACTTCAGAGTTGGGTGAAACTTGACGGTCAGCGCTTCAGCATGGGACCATCTCTGGAAGGACACACATCTACACCAATATATTGGTATGGCTCACTTGAAGTAATAGAATCATACATTGCTTTAGTCAACATTCTTGCCACCGTTATTAGTAGCGGTACAGGGGTCCGTCAATTGAACCAGTCGAGCCAGCAGAACAACAACAGTAATCGTGGCGGCAGGGACGTGTATAAGGTCCCGTCTATCATCGTGTGTAGATAACGCAGACCCAGGTTAAGACTGAGGGTATAAAGAACATGGAAAGGTAGGGAAAGTCTGTCACAATGGGTGGAAGCCCTTCCGCGCCAAGCGTGGACACTAGTCAGACGTCTTGACTACTTGCGCGTGAGATGGGGTGTCCGACGGCTTGGGCTTCTGCAGTGCAGTCATGATAGCCTCGATGCCCCTCACACCGAGACCGCCCTTCGGGTAGCAAATGTACGACTGGAGAGAACATCAGCCCCTTGTCTATCAGTATCAAAGGCAGCAGCGAATCCTCACCGGCTCCTGTTGCACCCCGAACTTGTGCCTGAAGTCGCCCTTCCCGCCGAGGCTGAACGTCGAGCTCAGAGTGTTATACGTCTTCTCCAGCGTGCGGACGCGCAGGCCGCCCACGTTCTCCACGCGCTGCAGTCGGTCCGTCGCGCCCGCCCCAAACGTCGCCGAAGTGACACCGGCGTCGCCGAGCTCCTTGATGACGTGCCAGAGGATGTACTCGATGGCGCCCAGAGGCGCGCCGGGAAACTCGAGCGCCCACTTGATCTGGAAGCCATGCGTCGTCGCAAGCTGGGCGAGCACCACCATAGCACAGGCCTTATTCATCTTGTCAGATAGTGCAGGGGTAAAAAACATCGAGACGACTCACGTTGCCATCCTTGTCCAGGGCGTAGTAGTACTTCCTGTGCTTCATGTCGTCCCAAGGCCGCAGGCCCGTCAGATGGATCTGCGTACCCTTTCTCGCCGCCTCCCACTCCTTGCACTTGCTGTCGAGCATCTCCTGCACCCGCTCATCCGGTTTCCCGTCCACGTCGATGATCTTCACGCCATCGCGCTCCGCACGGTGTATCTTCCTCCGCACCGTCTTGTCGTTCGTCGCAGGGTCCACCTCGCTCGGGTTCAGCCGCTCCTCCGCGACCGCGATGATCGCACTCCATCCAAGATCGGACGCGAGGATGCGCTCGACGTCGTGGTCGATGCAGCACCATACAGGCTTCAGGCCCTCGTGATGGATGAACCGGAGGTACCGGTCGATAACACCCACCATCTGCTTCTCGTCACAGAGTGGGTCACCGAACGCGACCGCGAAGCCATTCTGTAGGATGTAGCCTACCGCAGCACCGGTGCGGAGGTCTCGCCATACTGTCCAGGACGGGTCTATCCAGGACGTATTCGTCGAATCTCCGTACTTTGCGATCAGCTGTGTATCAAGTCAGTCGACTGCCCCAGCTGCAACGTAAGGATACGTACATCTGGCAGTGGGGGCAGGTCTCCATGCGGGATACCCTCCTGATATGTTGTGGCCTCTGGACCATGCATAATCTGATGCGTCGCTGCCGCCATCGACATCTCCGCCAAGGCTTGACCTGTCCGCGGGAAGCTCCGCGGATCGCGGGGTATGAGACTTGCGTAGCGGATGTCACCCAGCTTGAGGAACAGCATGACGACACGCTCAAGGCCGAGACCGCCTCCACCGTGCTGATCGACATGGCACAGTTGAGTCGTGTGCGAAGGCATGAGGTATGGTCAATATTGACTCACCGGCGGACATCCCCACCTGAAGCCGTTCACGTAATCCTTCAACTGCTCCGGATCGATACCTGCCAACTGTATGCGCTCCTCTAGCATCGTAGCAACGTGTATACGCTGACCTCCCGAGAGGATCTCTTCTCCGCGTAGGAAGATATCGAAAGAGTTCGAAAATTGCTGTAACGACACGCCTTATCAGCTATCACAGCCATGGTACAAACAATCCCTCGACTCACGTCATTTTCTGGGTCAGGCATGGTGTAGAACGGCCGGACTTCGAGCGGGAATTTATCCAGAATATAGTAGTCAGCGCCGTACTTCTCCTTAACGAGCTGGCCCAGACGGCGCTCCGCGTTCGTCGTGAGGTCCTCAAACTCGCTCGGCTCCTCCCCATCGTCGTCTTTGTACCCGGACTCCCTCAGCATCTTGATTCCGTCCGAGAATTTCAGCCGCGGTGTCTCGTCGAGGATAACCAAGTCGTCGTGCGGGAACTGTGTCTTCACCACCTCGATCTTCATTCTCACAATCAGCATATACCCAACAGAAATCGCATTGCTCGTGGCATATACTCACCTCATCGTGGAGCCTCTCCTGCAGCCCCTTGAAAACGTGCTTGAACATACCGTCCAGCATGTCCAGCACCTCATGGTAATGGTGGTCAAACTGCATCTCCAAGTCCATGCCCGTGAACTCGGTCAGATGGCGATGCGTGTTCGAGTTCTCTGCACGGAACACAGGCCCTATCTCGAACACGCGTTCCATGTCCCCCGCGATGCACATCTGCTTCGCGAGCTGCGGGCTCTGCGCGAGGAACGCGGGCCGCCTGAAGTAGTCGACCTTGAACACTGCCGCGCCGGACTCGGTTCCGCCCTCTTGGAACTTGGTCGACTGAATCTCGAGGAATCGCTGGGATGTGAGGTATTCGCGGAATAGCATGCAGACAGCGCTACGGATGCGGAAGATCGCTTGGTTGACGGGGGACTGGATGGCGATTAGCATATGCAAGGGCCATCTGTGACTGTGCGTCTACTTACACGGAGGTCAAGTACGCGATTTGCTAGACGCGTCTTCTGATTGATGCGCGGGAAATGTGCACCTTTCTATGTGCTCGTCAGTATTGTGACTTCTCATAAGGGAACGCGCATGTACCCTACGGAAGTGGTCGTCTGGCCGCGCAGCATCCTCGACTTGAAAGGGTAATGTGACAGTTGGGCCAGATACTACATGAAGCTGCAAGTGTCATGGTTAATCGCGATTCCACGAATGTTGCGTCACCGACGCACCTTCTCAATCTTGACTTCGTGATTGCGTACCCGGGTAGAGTGCACTTGCTCATGGCCATCTTGTGGCTGCTGTACCCTCCCCTCGACATGCACAATGGCCTCGCGGTTCAGGCCCTCCGCCCAGCGGACCATGTTCTCCGATACCTTGCCGTCCTCGGTTGTGAGAACTCCTTGCAGCGTCGTGAGCTGCGAGCGGAAGATGAGGAATACAATCTTAGACCCTACGCAGCATCGCCAATGGAAAGTATGTTAGTGCTCGTGCCTACATGAGTGTCAAGCGAAGATGTCTACTCACCGAGAGACCGTATATGGTGAACACGAGCACGGAACTTGACGTATTCGCCCTCCTCTGCCTCTGAGACGGATATCAGTGATCTGAAATTGGGAGCTGCAATGTCCAGTGAGCCTTGTATAATGCCGAGAGCGCAAATAGGGAGAAACAGTACGTACGTTCCTCGGATTGAGACATATTGAGAGGGAGGTCGCCATAACTGTCGCGTAGTGGGTCCTTGATCCATATGTTCAGAATTTTGACTCTGTGTTCGTGCCCACATATCTCTGGGTACGCACCTCTTCGTGCAAGCGCCTCCGCAACTCCGTGCGCTCCTTCTCTTCTTGCTCATCCTGACTACGGCGCTCTTCGGCGCGTTGGACCCGCTCTTCGGTGAAAGAGAGTCGCCTCTTTCTAGTCTCAATAGATGGCTGACTGAGTGCGTGAGCAGGCGGGACAGGCGGCGCCTCCTCTTGCTGGCGCTGCGCCGCGGTCTTTCCCTCCGCGTTCGTATTGTCGACCTCTGGAGTCGCAGGCCCGCCGTTTGCCTTCGCGTTGCTAGCTAAGAGAGGGTGTGCGTTTCCATTGCTTTCCGAGCCAGATGCAGACGAATCCAGGGACTTGGCACGGAGTGAGCTCGTTGAAGAAACAATAGAGTTGCGAGCTCGGTGGAACACTTTCTTGATGCTCGACATTCACGACGACTTCGGGAGTAGGGTTGGGGTGGTTTCGAACAACGGCTGAAAAGACGTAGAGGTTCGTGAAATAGGAGTAGCCTGACGGGGACGGGAGCAGAGTCAGGAGGGTGAGCAGTTTGCGCGGACGACGAGCCATAACTTGGCATGATATTCCAAGGAGACGGCGCGCAGACGAGGCGAACGTCATCGTCTCCACCTCCAGCTCATAGTACGCGTGACGTCACACATAGGGCGCCGATCACAACTGGCTGGAGCGATTCTCATCTCGGTATTACGGCTACGGTCCCGCAGGTCCCTGTGAGCCCAGAAAAGGGCCAAATGAGACCATCGCGGTCCATCGGCCTCGAGAATGAACGTGATGACATACATAGACTGACAAACACATCCAACGCACGCCGGGGCTGACTTGTTGAAGAGCAACGAGCCCAGCTTCACTGCCCTGCAATCTCCGAATGCATGTTACCTGCCACTTGGGTATCGACTTCCGTCATGCAGGGGCACGCCCCGGAGCCAACGTGGTGCGTGAGATTCGCACAAGTAGTGACGATGTAATCATCATTAGCTGTGGAGGGAAACATGGCGGCTCCCAATCAGGCTATCCGTAATCAACACACCACCTATTAGGCCCACGGCCCGGTGGTGTACGCCACGGGGCCATGTCTTAAACCCTCTCGACGTATTGCAACTCCGGGACCGTATCAATGAGTTTTAGGAGGAGACCATGTTGTCGAGATATCCCGCAAGCGTTCCCGTAAGCATCGACGAGTAGGCCGCACGGGCTATCGCTATCACATCGTCACACGTTCCGAATGCCATGGAATGGAGTGTCAAGCCATCATTGGCCGTGTTTTTGGCGAGGCCAGCTCCCTACAGCGCACATGCATCCGTCAATCGATCGGTCAATGTCAAAGTTGCTGAGTGTTCGGGATTTCCGGCATACATCGTAATCGTCTGACGGTGCCGATTTCATGCCTGAGCTAGTTCGATGAATTGATTCACCAGCGAGGTTGTTGGTACCGATTGTCAGGTAGACCCTCAGGCTGGCAGATTCCAGAGCACTGTAATCCTGGCGGCATCACGAGTGTTACGGCCACGTGATTGTGACATGTCGCGTCGCCCCCGCCCGATCTTCAAATGCTCCTACACGACTTACCCCGGTCCGTGGATGCAGAGCTTATAAGTAGTACTTACCTATGTAGATGCAAGCTGAACGGCACAGACATCAGCCAGAGACGTACCGGCGTGATCACATGCATAGCCCTGGCAAACTGGGTGATCTGCATGCAGTCTTGGATACTAGAAAGACAGAAAAACACATGCCAACAAGAGGCCCGGCACAGGAGAGACAATGCGATGCTCAGGCAGAAAAAACGAAGGGTGCGGTCCGATATGTAGTCCCGGAGAGTCCATTTCACATTGGTACAACATCAAAACGAGCGCGAGTTCAAAGCTTGACCGAGGAATACATCTGCATCATTCTCTTTCACACATCATCAGTTCAAGCCAGCCGCCGCCCTCAATTTAGCGAAGTCCGGGGTACCGAGGCCCGTAACCTACGCTCGCGTTCAGTCGCGCGTACAACTTATGAAGAGCAAATAGGGCGACTCACCGGGTCCCAGCCCTCAGTGGCATTGAAGCCCGTCGTGTTGCAGCCAGGGTTGTCACCCGTCGTGATATCGTTCAGCGCACTCGACGCGTTCGAGTACAGCCACGGGTTCAAGAACCCCAGCACCGGCTTCCCGTTGCTCACCAGCTCGTCATTCAGCAGCGCCACCACGCTCGCGAACGTCGGGCTCGACGCGCTCGTCCCGCCGATCAGGTAGAACGTCTGGTCGATCACGACCGTGAAGTTGATGCCCTGCGTCGCCACGTCCGGGAACGCCCGCCCGCTCGCGTTGTACAGGCCCGCGTACGTGTCGCCCAGCGTCGCGAGGTACGCCTCGACCGCGTCCGCCTGGTACGCCGGCCGCGCCCAGTAGTTGCTGAACCCGCCCGAGGAGAAGTACGCGCCCGTCTCGGGCGCGATCCCCGTCGTGGACCCGACGTTCGTCACGTAGGGGCAGCCGTCAGGGAAGGGCACGACGAAGGTCGTGCACTGCGAGGATTGCGTACCGGAGACGCCACCGTCGCCGGTCGCATAGAGGACGGACACACCGCGTGCGCCGAGTTGTGCATATGCATTGCACAGGTTGCTGCGACCGCAAGTTCAGTGGAAGGTCACAAGAGTTATGCGGTATACGCACTAGGCGAGATCCTCTGGAACGTCGTCCTCGTTAGGGCCGTAGCTCGTCGTGAACACCTGGGGCGGGTTCGTCTCGTTAAGCAGAAGATTCGCCATGTCGAGGAACCCGGCGAGGTCGCCGTCGTGGTTGTCCTCGCCCGCGGACACGAACACCGTCGGGACGTCTGTCGCCAATCCAACTGTGTACTGGATGTCCAAGTTGGCCTCTGCGCCGGCATCGGCCTCGGTCTGGCTGTTCGTCCCGCCATCGAGTGTCTCGAGCGTGAAGTTTGTGTCGGGGTTCATGTCCTTGCGTAGGGACGTGAGGAACGTCTGTGCACGCCGCGTCAGCCTTCTCAAGCTGTGTGCTACGCACTACCTACTTCGAGATCGGCGATGTTCGCCCACTGGTCGTCGTAACCCGCAACAGCGATCCGGTTTGATGACTGCGTGGCCGGCGTCGACGGGATGCCGTAGAGCTCCTGCAGGCATGCGGGGGTGATCACATCGGCGCACGATGCGCTGACCGCCTCTTGCGCGCTCGCTATCGGCGACATCGACACGGGAGCCTTGACGACGGACACTATGCGCGAAGTTGTGGGGAATCTGCATATTCCGTACAGTTAGTACTAGTGTACTCCGACGACGGCAAGACATACGTCGTGCTCGGGTAAACGACCTTGAGGTGGTTACTGAGGTCGGATGGGACGGAGTAGGACAGCGTACGAATAGTGACTTTTCCAGATTCGACATGGGTATACACGCCGTAATCGGCTTCGAACATCTCGTTCGCCTTGCTAACGGGGACTGTGAAGCTGACCCAGTCGCCTGCAGGCGTGAGAGGTGTTGCGATCACGTCATGCTCCGCGAGCCAGGTGTTCACCGCGGAGGTCGTTTCCTCGGTCGGCGCCACAAATGCGGCAGCCTAAAGACGGTAAATGAATGCAGATATGAGATATGACGCCATGGGAGGATAGGGTTGCCGAGACTCACCTCCTCCCTAGTCAGGTACTTCCCGTACTGCTCGCTTGACGGCGTGCTGACCGCGTATAGCGCATCCTCCAAACCGGCCGGGTTGCTCTGAGCGAGGGCGAGCCGGAGCTTAATGGTGGTATCCGGGCTCGCATCCGCCGCGCGGATGAAGCCTGCGGGTGCGCTATCCCGGCGCGCGTGGACGCGCATCATGCGCGGCATGGGGCTCGCCCCAGCGAGCGACAAAAGAGAGACGAGGATGCCGATCCTGAGCATGCTGCGTACAGCAGGTGCTGGAGGAGTGGACGGGCGGAAAGGAGGGTGTGTGTATGGGACGGAGCGTGCATGCGTGCAGCAGGTGCACTTATAGGTCGGACCCAACACATGGTTTGATCGTCTAAGAATACGCCCGTGCTGTCGCTCGCCGGCACCCCGTGGAACAGAGGAACCTCGTTCCCGCCGAGGAATGCTGCCGCGGGTGTCACTGGACCGAGCCGCGTGTGTGAGCGAGGCGGTTGCGATTGCGCATGCGTGGCGGAGGCTTGTGGGCATTGAGGTTCGTCATGAGAGGACTTGGCCATTCTGGCATAATCTATCAAAGGTCAGTACTGTAATAGACTGTAATCCCCCTCGGGCTTCGCTAGCGTGCGCATCGAACTCTCAGCGGAACACCCAGGTATGAAGAACGAGTGCTGAACAATGCTATTTTGTCAAAGGGGAGATGAACGCAGCAGCCAAGGCGCACGGACCCTGCCGCCGGCAACCAGGCATTTGATCGATCGTGCTCTCGATCCGGATCCACCAGGCACCTTGGTTCCACCGCCACTTCGCCGCCACCATATGAACTGTGTCAACGATTCTTGAACGACTCTCAATCAAGTCCTCTATCATCGTCGTCGCAGTGCACAGAGGCTCCTTTGGACTCTTCGAATGTTGATCTATTAGCTTGAGGTATCAGCTGCGCACAAGGACGACATCAGGTAACACGCATTTCTATCCTTCATCTCTTAGGTTCGCATGCTACCCCAGGCTGGGCTGACGATATATCTAGACGCGCACCTCGGGACCACAGTTCATACTTATATTATAACCCGCCCTCCGTGCCCGGGATTGCCTGCGAATGCGGGCACTTCCATCGGAAACCAAGACTCACCATAAACACCATTCGCAGCGTCACATACTCTTAGTCACAGTCGGGCGCACCAACTTGAAGACCGTAAGTTGCGTGGCATGGAGACACGACTCGGAGTCGCCGTGAAAGCCAGTGAGTTGCTGTTGACTCGTCTCTGACGCTCATGCATATGAGATATAGGTAGGTGAGGCGCGCGAGGGAGGTGAGTGGTCGGGGGAGTCGGGGGATGTTGTTGTACACGTCCGGCTTTTATATGGCGGAAAAAGCGGTGCCGGGCGGGTCTGCGTGATGTCAGTGAGCCCTCCATCGGACGTGTGGTGACGCAATGCTGACATGGACAGGAATGGCGATCGGGACGCGTATCCACCAGTCTGAACCGTGTTCAAGGCAGTCTCGGCCAACGTTATGTGGCTGTCAGGCCGAGATCGAGACTAGTACAAGGTCACCCGCCGCCTCCGCATATATAAGCTCTTCGAGTGGCGATCCCCGTGAACGATGACTGAAAGGCATGCGCAATTCATGAATCACGCCGTATCGGCTTCTGCGTGCAGCGTTCTGTGACATAGATGCAAGCGTGCACGACGCACATCATGCCAGGCAAGACCAGATATCCATGGGGTCGATCAGGAGACCGCCCATGCAAATTCCGACGCTGCATACGTACCGGAACCCATGGGCGGCTCACTCATACGCATGAGCAAAGACCAACATGGACAGTCATGTGGATATTTGAACATCACCACAAGGAACAACATAATGGACCATGTTGCAGGAGAAATGATGCCTGCTGTGTATTGATGCTTACAGCACCATGCACACGTTGGACAGCCTGAGGGGGCTCTCTGGTACCGCGCCGCTCCTGCGTTCAAGTGGTCACGCGTCACGTCCGCAGCCTTTTGTTGTTTCTCAAGAATTCTAAGCGTACAGAGACGGGATATGTATTGCACAACTACACCGGCATATTGTGCACGAGGCTGAGAGCAACCAAGTGCCTGACACCGGTATAAACCAAGAAAAGCACCAAACGAAGGGTATGAAGTGATTATGCTCCCGCTCCAAACAAGATAATAGAGGTAGTAGATGTAGAGACTAACTGAAGCACAGTAAGGATGGTGAGAGATGCAGATGCAGAGGTACTTGTGACTAGATGCAAGGATACTCATCCAGCATAGCAGGAAACACGCCCGGGAAGGTATACAACAGATTAGGGTGCATTATCCGGATGCGAAGCGATGTGGCGGATGATGATGTGAATGAGAGTGGACCCGCTTCAATGGTTGGGTCGGCGACGGCCTTGGGAGCTCTTTGGTGGTGGATTGGAGGGAGGGACGGCGCCCTGTCCGTGGGTTGGGATATAGTCCGGATCGATGGTGTCGCATCGGACATGAAGCAATAGATTGTGAACGAATGTTTGCTCGTATCTATCCCAACTGTCAGCACCTCCGCGATCGCAGTAGCCTAGGACACTGCAACTCACTGAGCATTCGTGAAGATGACAGCGATACTCTCCGAGTTGCACCGCAGCAGGTTCGGCGTCATGACCAGCGCCAGGTTCTGACTGGTCATCTTCGTGATGGCGCAGACCTTCTCCTCCAGGAACAGCTGCAAGAAACTGATGACGAACAGCACGACGCGGCGGTTGATCGTCGGCAGCCGCCGCACGATGCTCACACATGCCTCAGGGTTCTTGCTCGCGCGTATGCACTCGTCGTACAGCTCATCTGGCACGAGCGGGTCGCAGAGCTCGCGGAGCCACAGCTTCATCAGGGACGCGAGGATGTGCGGGTCGTCCACGCCGTCCAGCGAGTAGTACCCCTTTTCTATGCGCAGCTTGAGGTCCTGAACTGAGTCGCCATCACCCGGCACGCGGAAGATGCCCTCTATCTTGGTGCCCCCCAATGCGAGGATGCCATCTGCGAGGAAAGGTAGGATGATGGGCACCTTCATATGCGGGTATGAGCGCTCCTGCAGGCGAAAGATCGTGTCGAGCGATTCGCCGAATATCGAGGGGTGGAACGCGGCGTCCTGCACAGTCGAGGCGTCAGCAAACCGGCCCGAAGCTGCAATGCTGCGGATACGCACCGACGCAGTCTCAATCTCCACAGTCGTTGGCGGCTTGCCCCTCGGACCTTTGCGCGAGATGTATGCTAGGCGCCTTAGGCAGTACTTCGCCATCACGTCGACACGCCCCTCTTGTTGCATCGTTGCCTGCTGCAGGTATGAATGGAGGTACGTCTCGAAGTCTTTCGACGGGGGGAAGGTAACCAGCAAGACGCAGAGCAGCTGCCAACCCTTGAAGATACTCTCCCTGTATCGTCTCATATCAGCCACTGCCCCCACCTGACGTGATGCGGTCACTCACGCGCTCGGGTTGCCGCACAGTTGCTTCATGACCTGGCAGTAGATCTCGTCGCGCAGCTCCCCGTGCGCGATGCCCTCGCTGAGCAGCCACCGCTCGTCCTCCAGCTTGGCAGCTTTCGAGGGATTGGGGAGAGAGGTCGTTGATGAATTTAGCACGGCTTGAGAGATCTGGCTCTCTGTACCTGTAGCAAGCTTCAGCCCGCGCTCGCGCTCGCGGTCACCCATGATGAACTGTATGACTTTGAACATCTTCAGCGCGTTCTTGTGCAGCGACCTGTTGAGCTGCAGTAATGGTGAGCTCAGATGATTCTGCTCAGATTAGATGAGCATGTGCGTTGGCTTGGAGTGATGGATCGTACCTTCTGCCAACTCATCATCTGCTCTACGGGAATTTTGCGCTTGAAGAGTATGCCGACTCGATGCGTGGAGAAGTAGTGTTTCGCGAAGTGGGTCTCGGCGAACTGTTGAATGTCTGAGGAGAGCTCGTGGGGGAGGACAGGGTATTTGCTTGCGCGCCTGTATGTTAGACACGACTGGGGCACTGTGCATGCTGTGTTGACCTACCCAGTGTTGAGAGAGACACTTGACGCTTGCGTTGATTTCCGGTACAGTTCTGGCGGTACAGTTCCAGGGTTCATGGCCTGATTCATGTTCCGTGTCGCGTCTGCGGGTGGTAGTCAATGTCAACGCTGGGCTGCGGAGCACACGAGCTCTTACCTGGGTTGAAAATGGGAGTGCTGATCACTTTGCCGTTGATGGTAGCGGGCGCCGGAGTAGAGACGCTGCGTCCGCCACCAAAATGTGGCAATGCCGGTATTGGTCGTCGCGGGCTAGGTGGGCCTACCTTGTCTTTCTTCTTGCCACGCGGCCACATAGGCGACGCAGGCGCAGTATGCAGACCATCAGTTTTGTCGGTGCTGATCCGGAGCTTGCGGGGATCAAGGAGCGACGGCGTCGCAGATCGCCCACCATGCCCGTTCTCAGACACTGTGCGCACCTTGTCTGTTGAGATGGTGGACGCGGTAGACTGTGAATCGGACAAGGCGATCATCTCGAGCGCGGCGGACAGGCTTTGCGGCTGGGGCGCGCGGTAGGATAGATAGCTGGAGGATTTCGATCGCGATCGTCCCAGGGTAGAGCTGTCATATTTGCTCGCGAGCTTCGCTCCTTCGTCCTCTTCTCTATGCTGTTCCATCTTCGCCGCTGCCTGCGCCCTTGCGTAGCGATCGTTTATCGACTGCGTGGACATGGACTTGCGAGAGGGTGCAACAGATGACGCATCGGAGACGTATGGCGACCCAGGTATGGGGGCGAGTGGATGTCCACGAGGATACGCTAAAGGACCTCCGCTCGACTGGGTGCCGGACCGCATATGATCGCTCGTCGCTGGCCGACGAGGTGATGTCTTCTTGCTGGAACCGGGGCTCGCGGCAGGGCTGGCCGTTGGTTGCGTTGTATGAGAGGGCGAGCTGCGGGTAGCGGATCGTGAGCGTCGTTTCTGCTGTGTTGCATTACTTTGCCGTAGGTCTTGTTCGCTACGGTAAGAGTTGGAGCGACGGTACTGTGCCCTTTCAAAGCCACCTTCATCTTTCGCGACCAGCTCCTTGGGCGAGCCTCGACGGGCGGATAAGCGGCGTCCCAATGCCGTGTTCTGCGAGAGGTCGTCAGGGTGTTGCCTGCCATGTACCAAAGTGTCACACCTGCAGAATCCCGAGGGGTATAACGAATGCATCTGGGCGCTCCCAGACAGTCTCCCCCGATTTAGTGTGGTAGTAGTACGGGAGCCCGCTAGACTCGTCGATCATTTCCCACCATTCGCCCTCCGGGTCCGGAGGCAATCTATGTGGCTATTGATGGCGGCGTTGAATAGGTGGTAGCAACTACTTACAGGAAGTTTCCAACTGGCGGATCCCAGCTGACCTCGCCTGTAGCGGGACATGCATAGAACGACACTTGTGTCTGTTCCTCGTGTAAGTCTCAGATACCGCGACGCGACACTGACTCAACTAGCACCTGCGGATCGACCAATGTCACCCAGAAGTTCGCTCCCCACCCCTCCCCAGGCACCACGCTCCCCGCGACACTGTCCGTCATTGACTTTCTCCCAGACATACTCGAGGCGGGCTGGCCGTTTAGATGGACCTCGGGTGCAGATGGCATACAATCGACCGAAGCGCGTGCTCCGGGATTGCCGTGAGTTGTTGGCGCAGGTCCGTCATGGCCGTTAACACTGTGTCCTTGAATAGATGAGTTCCCAGCAGATCTATCCTCAGCAGAGCCTGTAGACATCCAGATTCCAGAGCGACCGCGACCGTGCGACTTGTATACCCCCGTCAAAGCCTAAAATGTCCGGACTGTCTCTACTAGTGATTCCGTCTAGTGCTTGGCGGCCGTGCGCAAATCCGGGATGTGGTTTGGGAGGGGATTGAAGGGAGAGATCGACTTGTAGTCGGAAAAGGCACCTACCTTCAAATTCGAGGAACGCCAGGCAGGTCGGACGGAAGAGGCGCACAACTGAGATCGGTCGGCGTCTATCTCCCGTGAGCACTCACTTGAATCAACACGGTCTTTTACACTAATTTGTGTAGCGACACACAGCGTCGCTAGGCCTTATAGCTCAGCGGTTTAGAGCATTCGATTGCAGTCAAAGCCTTCAAAGTAGTGTCATCGAAGGGTCCCGTGTTCGAGTCACGGTGAGGCCTTCTTGCCCATCTTTTTTCTCCGCCTCCCCTGAGGCTTCATCTGGTCTAATACCTTGCTACTACTATAGAGAAGAGCCAGCGTGGAACCAATCATTTGTTCCTGAGCAATCCTTGAATTCAGCCTTGGTGAGAAGAGGACGCTCGCATAGAACTCACGAGGGGACACCCCAGCAAGTGAACGTTTACCGTTGAGCATCGGTCCCCCACAACCCAGCACGCTGGCAGGCTTCGGTGGTTGGTCGATGTGTGACATCCAAAGTCATTCTCACTCTGTGTGATACTTCAATAAACTATACCAGTACATATGCAGTTCGTTCGGCGTCCTAACTTGCAAAATGGCACAGACAATGATTGGCCCCCTTATGACTCAGAACTGTCATCAGCGGCCGTCACGTCTACAGCCCCTCCTCTCTTCTCCGTTAGCATTGACTTCCCATTCCCGTGGACCCCGGAATCCATCGTCGACGCTCGGGACGCTGCTTCGTCTGGTGCCTTCCGCACAAGATCGTTGCCACGCGAGCCGCAGACGTAGTGGAGGAACATCTTCAGCGTGTGTCGCCCCTGATAGAGCGGCATAAGGAGGATAACGAGAGTGGAAATCCACGCGATGAGGAAGGTGATAGCAACCCATCCTCGGAAGAAGTGTCGTGAGAAGACGTAGTGCGTGAAATACATCGGAAGTGGGATGAGGACGATGAAAACTAGGCAGAGACCCTGATTTACGTGTGAGACAGCAGGAGCGGGAGGTGAGCAAGATGACTTACGATGGCCATGAAACTACCGACGACCTTGCCTCGATATAACGCCCGCTCTTCAAGTGGAGACAGGTGCTCGACGGCCAGCTGCTGCTGTAGCTGCTCCTCGGTGACTCCTGCGACGTCGCTATCGTCGATCACCTTGACGCCGGTCTTGAGGATCTCCCAGTCAAAGTTTTGCGGGCCAAGGAGGTACGTCAAGATGACCGAATAAACAACCCCTGCGCCGAGCGAGACGGCATTCCCGATCACAAGTGGGATCGTCTGTGACGTCGACAACACGGTGACCGAGCCCTCCAGTGCGTGAGCCGACCCGAGCCACGATGCAATCGCGGTGATGCTCCCGAGCGGCGGAGCGAGAGCGATGGCCCACTTGTTCTGCGCCCGCCAGAGGACGGTGCTGTACATCGGGAAGACGCACGAGCAGGTGAAGACGCCCATGCAAGTAACCAGGTAGTTCACGCCGATGGTGGTCTGCGTGATGCCCGTTGCGATGATGGACATGCAGAGCGGCCAGACGATGACCGTCGCATGCGAAAGCTTGACGAGACGGCCTCCCGTCGCCTTCGGGTTGATGTACGTCCCGTAGACGTCGTAGACGAAGACAGAGGAGACTGCGACAAGGTCGGCGGAGAAGCCAGACGTGCAGGCCATGAAAGTCATAAGGAGTACGAATGCACCGCCACCTTTTCCCATAATTGCGATCGCCGCGTAAGGTAGGGAGAGTCCGGACGAAATCTCCGTTGCAGACATGGGACGTGGGTAGGTCGGGAAGCCAGGCGTGTTCTCAAGCGCTCGACAGGCCAACCCAAACGTGGTAGCGAGGCAGAATGGGATGCTGCATCGCGCGTCAGAAAGCGAAGGGCGATACCATGTAAGAAGGGGCGTACCAAAACCATGCCAAAGCACCGATGAGATATCCCGGTAGGGTAGCCGAAGGATTGGCGGCAATAGCCTTCTGGTACAACTGCACGTCGACAGTCGTACCGAAGACGGCACACCAGAATATAACGCCAAGAAGAATTCCACTCTGCGAGTTCATGGTGAGATACTCGCCTCCAGCATTGTTCGCCACGGGTGACCTCACGGCCGCCTGCTTCAGCAGCTCGAACATAGCATCGGCGGAGCCGATCAGCGAAGACGAGTTATAAACGACAAAGAGACCGGTTAGAATGAGGGCGTAAATGATGATCGTGTGTGTGTAGTCGGTGAGGATCGTGGCCTTGATACCGCCGCTCAGCGTGTAAATGGCAACGCCCACTGGGAGAAGGAAGCAGCCGGCGATGACGTTCATACCAGTCAGAGCTGCGAAGACTTCGGAACCTCCGACTAATATGTTGACGCAGTTGATGATTTGATACATCGTCGAGTAGATGATCTGGATCCAGTGCCCGGCCGTGCCGTAGCGCAGCTTCGACACTTCCATGAAAGTATGGGCGCCTGGTGCACGCCGCTTGAGTTCGATCGCTGAAACCTGGACACCAATCAGGAGAGTCACACAGAATGTGGAAGGATACTCACAGCGAAGACGAAAATCTGTATGCACGCACCTGCACCGTAGAAGTACGCGCCGGATACGCCGAACTCATATGTCCAAGACGTGGACGTGAGCAGAGTAGCCGCGATCGTCCATCCAGATACCACTGCAGAAGCAACCAGGCCCGTGTTAATGGACCTCTTCGCGGTCATGAACATCTCCGAGCCCTGCACTTCGTTCTGGAACGTGCTCAGCATCTTCGAAACCCACCACATCCCGACGGCAAAGAGCGCGCCCACGCCACACATGATTCCATAACCGACTCCTACAGAAGACCACGCATGAGACAGTGTCAACTAGGAGTACTGCCGTCGAAGATTGGCCAACCTTGCGAGAGCGGCGGAGTAACCGACCCATCTAGCGTAGACATGAGGGCACCTTGCGAGGGCGTAGAGAACAGGCTTCGCGGATCGCACGGTGAGCAAATTTAGTTTGCTCTCTATACATACGGGGCCCCATGCCAAGGCACCGCTCGTTTGAACCGTCACCCGTAGCGTCTACATCCGAGTCGCTTAGCGATAAGAGCGTTGTACCTAGAACGTCGTGCAAGGAGGACTCGACCACGTTTTGGTATTGTTGCACGAAGCATACACCCGTGAAGTGGATATGTCAGACGGGGTCTTGAACCTCATGAGACATGCTGTATAACGATAAACGCTCAGTCTCTCAAAGTCGAGTTGAGTAAAGGCTTCTGCCAATCAAGTGAGAAGAACCAGACGTACCGTGCTTCTCAGTTCCGTGTCACTCCAGCCCATCTCGTAATGTCTTCCCCGATGGGTCAGCGTCTTACCTGCTCACTCCCACTCAGGAGGCCTGGAGATAAGAGATAGCGAGCGAAGTCTCAAGGCTACCACCTTCTCGGAACTGCGACTGTATGGAGCTCCGCGTTTGAACAGGTTTACCAGTAGCCGGCGGCTTATCTGGCATATTAAAAGCTTCGTTAACAGTGTCCAACTGACCGGAAAAAAGAGGGCCAATATACTGGCTACCAGAGGTTTGGACAAGAACACACACGAGAGCAACGTACCTGATCGACGCTACAGCTCTCTACAGCCACTATCCACCATCGTATAACGAGCTTTGCGAGCTTCCCGCATCACTAGCCCTGATCTTGCCCACCTCGTTGAGGGTTCATGTTATTCCACTGGCAGACAAGCCTTATCGGCAATTCAACACGAGCCTGTAATGGTTTTGAAACAAGCCTAGAAGGCATTGAGCGTGACAGGTCTGGTAGTGCAGATAGTTCACATCCACTCTATGAGAGCGAGAGCCAGTGAGATCCCTATGGATCGAGGAACGACGCGGGGTTTCCGGTGCCGCGATGCAAGTCAACCATCAGTGTGTGAGATCCGGATCGATGCAACGCCCCGCTAAATCGGGTAGTAGTACGATCGCCGGCCACATTCAAGTTGTGGCTGTCCTGAGCCGAGGAGCCGTAACAGTCTTGGCACCCAGTACGTCGTCCACCGTGGTTAGAATATGATTCTGGATTTGCTGTGATCCTCAGGATAAGCCCACCCTCATGATAAACATCACGATAAGTATGAGAATCAGGGGCGCCTATCCTAGTATTGCCTCCCTTCGATTGGCGGAAACAAACGAACCATCCGCGGGCTAGGCCTGTCAAAGTACGACCGTACTAACCCCTTCAATTGAAGACCTTCTGCTCTCCCCCCACTACAAAGAAATCATCCTTTCCTTTCGACGGAAAGCGGAGGCGGAAAGGATAACTTATCCTTTTTCACCTGCCAAAACGGGCGAAATCCTCCTTTTGAATACCTTTCCGTTGTTTTTACGCTGTGGGAAATGCATAGGAAGGTATGGTTTCTTGGCAGTGCCTTCCGCCTTGACGACCACAAGACCCAACTTGCTAGCAGTTCCTCAGGCGTCAGGCTTTGGGCCTTGGATAGGCCCTTCGCTCCGAGTGATCGTTGTTCGCTTATCGCACTGTTTCGATGGCAAATGAATGGATGATAACTGTAGGCCTTATTCAGGCTCCACGCAACTATCCTGGTACTGAGACACAGTGGCAGGCTCCGAGTCGTTACCTCCGAGACAGTCAGAATAATACTGCTCAGTACTCGCAAAAGAGGGTGCAAAGTCGCCGGCTTTTTGATCTGTAGATACCAGGACAGCCAGGTTGAGGCAGTGATCATCAAATGCGCACCGCGTGCTCTACGCTTCTTGTGGTGACAGCCGAGCGACACAATACAAGGGCTTGAATAAGCAGGCTGCCAAATCGGGATGGACAATGGTGCCATGCCACTATGGGCGCTCAGATGCCATACCGATATGGCAGGAGGGGTTGGCACGTGGGCTCCGCGTTGGCGAGTTTGGGCGCTTCCTGTAATTCCTCTTCGTCCTCGACGTCGAGTGATTTTGCAAGTCTTACTGCTCACCAGGGGCGTAGTCTTGGCCGTATACACAAGGGACGGTGCAGTACACTATCTGTAAGGTAGGCGAACCCTTAGTACGTGTCATTGAACTTTGCTGTCAGCGGAAACATGGTACTGACTAGCTGTGGCACGCCGCGCAATTAGCCGCAGACCATCAGCACGCGATTCCCGTTTTGGAAGGGTGTTTATTACGTCGGTACAACATGGTCCGCCGCTCAAAAGCTTCGGTGTTGCGGCCTGATCGCCAGCGTCTGCCTCCTCATCCCTGTCGCTCTCAAACTGCCTCCCGGGACACCACCAGCCAGGACGACATGGCTGACAAGGTCACTCCTCACCGTGGGGGACATGCTGAACCTACCAACCTCGCCGACACGCGGCAGCATAGCGAGCGCAACAAGGTCGTATGGCTGACGGATATCTTCGATCGTATTGTGGAGCCTACACCTCATATCACAGAGTTTCTTGAGACCTTCGTACCTTCGCCTACCAACGTGCCCAATTGCCCAGATAGGGACTTCGCTGGAGAAGTGCCAACAGGTCCAGGGAGGGAGCCCCAAATGTATGAGCCACTCGTGAGTGATACATACACTTTAGCTCTAGCTGCTTCTCATACATGTTCTTAGATCATTGGATTGACGAGCCTTGTCCGCAAATTCCCCGCCGGCGTTATACCAACCTTTCACAACCGATCTCACGAGATTTTGAAGCCACCTTTCGCGCTCTGCGACAAAACCGAACACGAGACGATGCCAGACATCGTCGTCACAGTCCCAAATTTACCGCAACTGGCTCCTCTGCAGCGTTGGCGTAACGTCGCCCTCGTATTCGAGGTCAAAGCCGAAGCCAGCGATGATCCTATGGAGAAGCACTCCGACGAGCACGAGAAAACCCTTATCCAGCTTGCCAAGAGCGCGCGGAACATCATGCTTGCCCAAGGACGCCTCTTCGCATTTGTTGTAGGTATTTATGGGGACATGGCTCGTATCTTCCGTTTTGATAGGGCCGGCGCTGTATGCTCTCCACTCTTCGACTATGTCTTACACCCCGAGTACCTCCACGGATTCTTGTGGCGATTCGTGCATCCCGGCGGCCGGGACTGTGTGGTCCTCGGTGATGACCCAACCACCAGTCTTGGAAGCAAGCGAGACCGTGGCTACGTCCGGCGCATAGCAAAGGAGTATGACCCTTCGTATCAGCACACGGAGGAGAACCAGAAAGCGATCCGTAGGTTTACTGTGACGGATGAAGATGACAACAAGAAGGAGTACCTCGCGTACAAGTTGATCTTCGTCAACACCCGCCTCTGCTCGCGCGCAAGCATGATCTGGGAGGCGTTCGAGCTCGACGAGAAGGGGGAGGCGACAGGCGTACGCGTCGTCATCAAAGACGCCTGGCGCCAGTTCGAGAGGCCATCGGAGATTACTCACTACCGGGATCTGCAGGAGGCCGCAGAGTCCACAGCGGAGGACGCGGCAGCCTTCCTATCCGGATTTGCCGAGTTCGGGTGCGGCGACGACCTAGGCTTGCGCGAGACGAGAGATCTCACGAAGGCGGGCCATGCGATCACGTCCGACCAGAAGCCTTTCGCAGGCTCAGTGGACACCCTGGACGAATGCCAGTTGCTAAAGCTGTCGTTCTCTCCTGCTGTCGTTCCCGGACATCGGACGGTGTCTGCTTGCTGCCGACATGCGCCTCCGACGTTCGAGCGCGGTCACATCCGACTGGTGATCAAGACTGTGGGGACGCCGATTACCGACTTCGAATCGACGTACGATATGGTTTGCGGTATCCGCGATGCTATAAAGGGTACGTCTACTCATCTCCCAGCAATTGCCTATGCTCACGATGTCACACCGCAGCTCACAAACGGGCTTACGAGGCCGGAATTCTACATCGAGACATCAGTCGTGGCAATGTCATGCTCAGGCGGAAGGCAGACGGGTCCGTCGGTGGCTTCCTTCACGACTTCGATTACGCATCGAATTGGAAGCGGTTCTTGGCCGACATGCAGTCAGACACGAGTTTGGCAGCGTGGCACGCTTACACCTTGGAGGAATACAAGAAAGATATGGCCAAGCGCAACGAAAAGAAGAAGAATAAGACAGGTGGTACTAGATTTAGGTTCTACTTCGAAACAGATGCGGGCGTGGGCGCGGATGGCTCTGCATCAGGCGGGTCTCAGGCAGAGGGGATGCCGAGCGTACACGAAGAACCACAGGATGCACCGCGTACCCCAAGTGATTCAACAGATGCGCCGCGTCTCCCAGGCGATTCAAAGGACGTGCCGCACACCCCAGGCGGTCCAGTGGACGCGCCACGTACTCCAGGCGGTTCAAAGGATGCACCGCACACCCCTGACAAGCCCAAGGATGAGCAGCGTAAAGAAGAACAGAAGCAGCGCACGGTACGCTTGACTAGTCTCTGCTCCGTTCGCTACAACATTGACGAGAATTCCTAGGGGACGATCTACTTTATGGCTGTCGAGATTCTCGACAAAACCTTCAGAATCACGCACGAAGCTCGCCATGACCTGGAGTCCTTCTATTGGCTTCTTGTCTGGATAGTCCTGCGGCACGTCACGTGCGAAAGCTACCGAACCTGGCATGAGCTCTTCGATTGCCCGAATTCGCAGATTGCGTCGGACGTCAAGCGGGCCTGGCTGAATGGCGACGAACCACGTATCATCATTGATGGCAATGAAGCACTGACAGAGCTCCTGGAGCAGTTCCGGCTACTCTGCTTCCGGAACGCCTACATGAAGGAGCCAGAACAGCGCATGACCCACAACAAAGTCTTACGCATCTTCTCCTTCCTCCTCAAGCGTCGAACCGATTGGCCAGAGGCGGGGGACGATCGCGCAAACCCTTGGGTCATGCCAGCCACCCGGCCCGATGATCTTCCACGACCCAACGGTCAGCCTCGCTCCCTAGGCACACTCGCGTTCTCCGTGACCACGCACGACTCGCACGAGCCCGAACCTCGCGTGGCTCCGGATCGTGCATTCACAGGAACAGGAGCGTCTGGCGCGGGCGACCCGCAAGACGAGGAGCAGACGGAGCCTGAATCAGACTCTGAAATGGAGGACGAGCCCATGGGCAAGGGCAAGGGCAAAGCTCCTGCGCGCAAGACGGTGGCTCGAAGGCCTCGCGCGCGCGCTGTTGCCCACAATACCTCGGCCACGATGTCCCAGGCCTCCGGCAGCCATGAGGCCCCGCCGTCCAGCGACGAGGCATCGGCGTCACAGGGCAGTGCCAAATCAGCACAAGCACGCCATGGTCTGCGGTCCGCGACGAAAAAGCAGGAGCAGCTGCGTAGGTCGGCGAGAAGCACGACGCGTCGCATGGGACCTCCGCCAGTGCCGGCGACGCGCTCCGGACCATCGCGCAGCCAGTCGCGCAGGCTCGCTGCTTCGGAGCGTTCTCCGCAAGGAAGCCGCGGGACGAAACGGAGCCATCCGAGCGAAGAAGAGGTTGTGGAAGACGAACGTAGCGGCGCCGGCACGTCTCACTCGCCAAAACGTCCGAGGACGCTCAGCCAACCTGGGCTCGAAAGCCCTAAGGGTTCGCGCAAAGCGAAGGGCAAGAAGAGAGCTTGATCATTGTAGGTGTCGCGTCTTCTCGTTGAGTTCCCTTCGTCTGATCTCGCTCATAGTCGTATCGCTATGCTCGCTGGGTAGTGAGCTGGGCTTCGCATTTTTGTACGGTATAGATATAGCGTGTTGTGTGTGTGTGAATGTATAGTGCTATCCATGTGCTCGATCGTGCAGCGTCGAGTCGGACGCTCGTCGTCATTCTGAACATGGTCTACACGGAGACAGTCTCGGAAAGAGTCTTCCACGCGCTGTCTCATTGAGTATGTTGGGACTGCCCTGTTTGCCCGGCGCATAGCTAATACGGCGTAACCTACCAGGTATGCGAGTTGCAGCCTAAAGACGGACCCCTCAATCGTAGCCGGCGAGATCCCTCACTGAGCCACGCATCGTGAGCTATGTACGTGCAGCAAGGCGAAGAACATGATACCCGTGAGGCAGCTCGAGCGGCGCATAGCCGTATGTGCACCCGGCGATGAAGTTATGCTTCTCCTGAAGTGCAAGCCTCAACTACACTGAGAAGCGGCCGAGAGTCCGGTAGTAGCGCGTGAAAAGCGTGCACGGCCTTCAGCTGACTCAAATATATTTTCGAGAAGTGAGAACGAGTAGGCTGACTGGAGAGAGAAGCAGTACAGTGGACAGGGTCCTGCAAAATCAAAATCATCCGCGAGACACCACTCGAAGGACCCTTGTTGGTGACGACGACTATTCCAGAATGAAGGGGCCGCACAAGAGCATCTACTATGCAGTGAGCAGCACGAAGATAGAACAAGAAGTAGACCACCCACCTTCGTGGTCCTTGTCCCCAAGCGCATCTAGTGTCTGATCATAAGAAGTGTTCTTGAACCAGCGGCATACTAATACTATCCGATTGGGGTCCCTTCCGGGTTGGTTTTGACGGGACGGGTTACCACTACACCAGCGGAAGGGTAGTTTGAGCATAAAGAAGTACAAAAGCTCTAGTGTGACGATGGACCGTCGAAGCCTGGGCTTGTGCGATGAAGTGAACACTGGCAGCTATGCTGGAGACTCGGACACAGATGAGTAAGTGATGAGACTCAGCGGCTAAGGGCTACCAGTCTTCAAGTTTAAGAGCGTGTTCGGCGAGACTCTTGTGAAAATCGATACGTGGCATTCATATTTCATTGCAGAGTAATTGCAGAGTGGCACGACGTTGGAATCTGTTACCTCCTGACCCTTTTGAGGGAGGGTAACGAGAAGACCAGGAAATAGGTACGTAGAGTCGGAGGAACTCAAGCTCAGGCGCGCAAGGCCCCGGCCCGGAGGGCGTCTATTGGCTTCCTGTCACTCGTCGTAGACTCGTACATCGGTCGTGTGTTCGTCCGAGAACACGACTGCCTTTCTCTGCTCCTTCCACGAGGATGCTTGCCCATACTTGTCTCAAACGTGTCGAATGGCAATGCCTCTATCTTCGTGCAGGCCTTCATTCAGGCTCTATTGCTCGCAATGCTGCAACAAAACAGAGGTAGAGTACGATGGTGCTAAACGTACAGGTCGTATCCTGACATACCCGCAGTGGCAAAGAAACACTGTTCTCTCAAGACTCCTCGGCATGGGACAAGGTATTTGAAAACATTGATGAAGACCCTCCAGCTCCACAACCCGGAGGCCTTCGCAGACAACAAACACCTTCCCGCCCACCACGCAAGCAGGCGATGACAGCGCGAGAAATCAATGCCTTCGACCAGATGTTCAATATGATCTTCGACGCGGTATCAAAAAACTCGTCAAAAGACTCCAAACGACCTGCGTCCGACTTCAGCGCCCTCTTGCCTACTTCCGTGGGCATCGGTCGAGCACGGTCTCCAGATATGAGCGACGTCTTTGGCAAGCTGCGGCGGCAGTCAAAGACCCTACGATGGTCGAGCGAGGCGGATGAGGAGCTGGACAAGAAGAGGGAGGCGATGGAGCTATGCGAGTCGGACCAGCAGCTGCTCGAGTGGGCGATGCGCGAGGTCTTCGAGGAGTCCACGCGCTACGAGGAGAACGTACGGAAGGCGTCCGAAGACCCCTCCTCCTCAAAAGAGTCAGTCCAAGTACAGCCGCGATGGTATCCCCACATGATCTCCCTGCTTATGCGGACGTTCCGCGACAAGTACGGTGACCCTCATCTCGCGCTATCTGTGTTCGACTATGCACGACATCTTTCCGTCGCCTCCTTCGTCTTTGGGTGCACCTCGCCGGTGTACAACGAGCTCATCGAGACCCGCTGGCGGTGTTTCCGTGACCTACGAGGAGTGTGCGACGCGCTGGAGGAGATGCGGGTGAACGGCGTGGAGATGGACAACCGGACGCGGTCGCTAGTGGAGGTGATTCGGCGCGAGGTTGGCCAACGGAATATGTGGCAGGAGGAGTCTACAATCGGCGGCGGAGAAGTGTGGGACATGATCTCTCGGATTGAACGGCTAGTGGCCCGTACTACACGTACGCGGAAGGCCGAGCAGCGCAAGTCTAGAAACTGGACTCCTATCAAGAAGAGACAGTGGTCCTCCGCAAACGAAGTATGGAAGGGATCGACACTCGAAGGTGCGGATTCGAGTGACGGTTGGCAATTTGATGCATGGGAAGAGCCCAGGGAGACGGAGCCAGCGACATATTGATGGTGCTTCGTGGTATGCTTAACTATCACGTCGTAAACCTTCTCGTAACTTCGTTAGTGCTCATCTTATTGACTAGACGCATGTATGCAGTATCTCATGTTCATAGCAAACATTACACGACCGCTTGGGCATCGCGCATAACACGATCAAGCTCTCTTCAATATCTGTGCTGGTCGTCCATCTATATAGAGCCTGAGTAGTACGTGTGAAAGGAACGTGTCGAGTGCTGTCGAGTGCTAGGAACCCCCCTCGTTTGCTCCATGGCCAGGCTGCAGTCAGCTCCGAAGGGCGGCCGTAGTAGTGTCAGTCCGGACTCTGGACTCTCAGTCAGTGCCCATTGCAATTGAGGATCTGACAGACCCATCTGATCCGAGTTTAATTCCCATCCTCTTATATAAATCATCAGAGAAATCCACAGCTAACGTAACTCGTTGTTCAGACAGCTATCATGTCCCTACCCAAGCTACCCTTCCTATTCTCCGCCTTGATCACGGCGCACACCCTCCAGACCCCGCCCACAGCCCGAGTACCAGCAGCCAATCGAGAGAAAAATGTTCCATGGCTCGAATGGTACGTTTCTACCGCCGCGCGTTTCAACTGCAAAGCGATCAAGGTGGCGTCGACCGCCTCTTTGTTCCTGAAGCCTTTATTGATTCAATGTGACCTTGTACGTCTAGGTGTTGACATCCGTCCCGCTCCTCATTGAAGGGGCGATTATCCTTGCGGGCCGCTTTCCTACCAACGAAGTATCGCGATGGATCCTACAAGTCCTCGCTCGCGACGACACGGGCATCGTCCGCCGCCTCGTCCTGTCACCTTCCTTCCTCGCAATCAGTGCGATCGGGTTGGCAGGCGGGGCCCTCCGCTACCAGTGCTACCGCACCCTTGGCCAGTTCTTCACCTTTGAGCTGGCCATCCACAAGGGACAAAAGCTCGTCACGGAGGGGCCGTATCGCTACGTGCGGCATCCGAGCTATACCGCCTGGATCGTCGGGACATTGGGTGTCGCTCTCATGCCCCTTACACGTGGCTCGTGGTTTTACGAAAGTGACTTCGTCAAGACGCAGAGAGGAAAGGTCGCGTTGGCGTTCGGTGCGGCGTGGTGGTTGTTCGGAGTGTTCGGCCTGACCAGGCGCATAACGACGGAGGAAACAATGATGAAGAGAAAGTTCGGGGAAGAGTGGGAGGTGTATATAAAGCGCGTGCCATATCGATTGGTCCCTTATGTCTTTTGACTTGTCGCACTGCGTACTAGTGTCGTCGTACTGCCAGTGCGAATACCTAAGTAGTTCAATGAAAATAACATGTAAGCCAGCAGTTTGGGAAAGGTTCGACAACCGGTTGCTCTTAGTTCGGTTCCCACTCAGTTATGCCTCGCGGTCATAGCTTAAGTGACAGTGATGGGAAAGACCATCGTGAACGCCGCGTCGTGTCCAATACAAGTCAAATCCACGTAGCGCGGCACTGGGGACCAAATCTCACGATACTGTAGGGACCGAAGCATCGGTCCCGACGGCGAAGATCATTTGTGGGTGTAGATGGGGCCCTGTACTTATCGAAGTGTCCGTGATCTCGATGCAGATGGCACACAGACTGTCACTTGACCGCCACCTTTTCGAACGAAGCATTAGACAACGTCTACATAAATGCCATCTAGGAGTACAAAACGTGCGTACAAGGTCACACATAAGCACACTGCCAGAAAGACCAAGCCCGGCCTGATAAGTTAACTCCAAGGGGTCGCAGAACAGCACTCAGCATTTCCATCCCCCCGATAGGCCCATAACATTGAACGGGTCATACTTTGCCTGGACCTCCCGTAGCCTCGGCAGGTTGCTCGCGTATATTCGCTCCATCGTCGTGTTGTAGATGGCGTAGTTCGGGTAGAGCGATGTCTCGGCGATGTCCTGGCCTTCCGAGACGGCGACCTGCGTCAGGTAATTGGCGCTCTCGATCATGATTTGGTTGATGAGCGTGTCGTTCTCTGGTAACGCCCACGCGTAGTAGATGTTCAGCGGCAGGATGCCGTTTTCGCGACTGGGAGGCCAGGCGGAGTCGGACCCGTGGCTGAAAACACTTGGAAGGATAGGCTCCACATCGTAGCTGATGAAGACCCCTGGAACGTCTGATTCTAGTCGACCCTTGTAAAACTGAGAAGGACGTAAGTCACCCATGCATGAGGACTGCAATAAAGGAAGAACCTGTGTCTGATTGACAATAGCGTTGAGCAGTGACGTAGAGTAACCATAGAGAGAGACGGTGTGGAAGAAGCCCCTGTTGAATCATCATCATTCCCGTTATTATCGGGAAGTGCGACTTAACGTACCGCAAGCCGTTCGAGCCCTCTACGGTTGACAGAATGAGAGATAGGTAAGACCTCGTGGAGATGTTTCGCGTCAGTGATGTCAGAGAGAGGAAGTCATCGAACATCCCCTCCGGCGGCGTCGGGGCATTGTAGTACAATGTCATTTCAGTGATGCTCTGGGAAAATGCTTCAATGCGGGGACCACCAATGAGCAGTCAAGATACATACCATCCCCAGTGACGCATCGTAATTGAACGTTGTGAGGATCGCAGCCTTGGGGTCAGTGACGGTGTCATAGAAATTCTGTGTGGCAGCAACAACGGCGTCGTCCACGCCAGTCGTGACAATGCTGCCTCCCTAGTCAGCTCGTCGAGTTAACTCCCTGGTTCATGAGCATGTCACGATAAGCATACCCAGACGGCAGTTTGAGGATGTGTCTCGAGATAGAGCGTTGTCACAATACCAAAATTATTGAAGCCACCCTGAGCGACGTTCCGGATGAGCGCTAACGTCGTATGTCGCCACAATGTTGACTCACTTTCAGCCCCCAAAACAGGTCCGAGCGTTCGTTCGCAGTGGCGTTTACCACGACGCCTGTAGGTAGGACAACTTCAAAGCCGACCGCAGTATCGATGGTCAACCCATACTGGTTGGACTTGAACGAATATCCTGTGTTCTTGATGAGCCGGGATAGCATGCACCATGGTCATGCCCTCACCTCCGCCGAGAGTAAAACCAGCCACGCCGATACCGCTGACTCGCCCGCCGACTACACTGACGTTGTAGGGTTCGAGGGCAGCGTATACGTTGTCCCAAATGTTGCCCGTGCCTATCTTCGCCACCCCGGCCTTTGCATCGTACGTCACTTCCGTGAAGCGCTTCATGGCGATCTGTACGCCAGGGGTGGCTGAATATCCAGGGTTCGCAGTGTGTCCTGCGCCTTTGATCTGTGGGTCCATTGAATTAACAGGGCGCTCGAGATGTCATGAATGTCTACGTACGCCGAACGGTGTTCGGGTGAGCCCTAGGATAAGCAGCTGCCAAGCGATGTTTTGTTAATTCGGGTCCCTGCAGCCAATCATTGGCGGCACCGATACTTACGATCTTGCCCACATCTTCGGCGGTCCCGGGCTCGACTGTACATGTCGAATTGGTCGTGCTAGAGAGCGCCCAATGGGAGTTATCGACAGCGTACTCCGTCGTGTCTGTGCAGGGGGGAGCGTGAACGACAGCTTCAGTCATGCAGACCGGACAGTGTACTCACCAGGATAATAGACTGCCGACTCATGCGATATCACGTCAGCGATTGCATCGCACGCAACCTCGTACACGAAGTTCGGGCCCTCCGTTTGCGCTGAGGTCAGCAGGGAAGTGAGCGACAAGACAAGGATCGCGGTCGCTCGCCGCATCATGCCGCTGCGACTGTATGCAGGTGTCGATTAGACTCAGAATCATTCAAGGGGGATTACCGCCGACATAAGAGCGCGGGCAGGGCTCTACTTAAGCTTCACCAAGCCCTACGTTGTGCGACCCTGTGGCGACGCCCGAGATAATCATCGAGGTACGGAGTGGTACGATGCAAGGCCTGGGGACCAACGATTGTTGAGAGTGGACGATAGCCGGGGTCTGTTCTCCAGCGGCTGCTTGCAAGGCGCGTCCCCGGCCGGCGGGGTGCAAGGCTCTCAAAGCCCGCCTGGGGCGCCCATGAGATTGTACCCGCGTCTAGGTCAGACTCAACCAAGGTGTTGCGTAGACCTTGAGCGGCTGACGTTGTGGCTCTGGGACTGAGGAGAGCCGTGCATTCTACAAGGGTGCTTGCACAGCGCGAAAGCATTGCGCTCTTGAACATCCAACCCCGTTGAGAGCGGACCGGCCACTTACAAAATGCTATGGTTGCGAAGCCGATGTGCACGCATTGAGAGCGCGGATCAAATTACGTGATGCAGGGTTCTTGTGAGACACACAATACGCCGACCGCGAAGTCCCTGTACAGTGTACAAGCGGAGTGAGACGTGCGCCACGCAATGCTTCTACCGCAGAACAGCAGTTGAGAACGCACCAACTGGTGTTCGGGCGGAAGATGAAGAACAATGACATCGTACATGAGCCGCGAGGTCGTGAAGCTCAAGTCAAGGACTGCGTTTTTCTCATGCACGACAGCGTCAAGTGGAGCTGACTGCCATCGACGAGGTGGCGGCCTATCCGGAAAAGGGAGGAGAATTTGCGGAGGTTACGTGCACACAGCAGTATCGTCTGGGAACGCACAACCTCCGCATCTTCGCGCGTTCGTATTGGCCCACGCCTACAACACGGGGATCAATTTCCAACTCAAACGACATAATTCGTGTCAGGTCCGGAGACGCACGCACTATTCATAAGTACCACTTCTGTCTTCGCAGAGGGGCGAGACACCAGTTGAGCGCCATGACACTGACTTATCTAGTAGCAGAGCTAAGTTCAGATCTGACATGGTGCTGAGCCCGAAAGAGATGAGGCCGATTCAATTGCGGTAGAGATGTCGGCACCAGCGTAACAAGTTTCCCAACAACATCAGTGGGGTAGGTTACGAGAAACGAGCATAACACGCACTCAATTACAACCAGCTCTTCATGAACCTTATCACCCGTGCTTCGTCGATGCAAGATCGAGGTCATGCACGAGCTCTAGAACCCACGGCGAAGGGACAGGGCGTGTTGGACTATGTTTTCCCGATTCTCTTGACAAGAATAGACCGAAGAACGAGGCATCGAACCGTGTAAACGCTTCACGGCGTCAGACCTCTGGACCGCCAAATGCGTAATGCGAAGGATGGAGTCCTTCGATCGGAGGCCAAGCGGAGTCTTCATCTTTCCGACTCGACGTACCCGCGAATCGATGGATAGATTACATTGCTGTGGAGAGCACAAGTAGAGAACGTACACGGGAACCAATATCGGTCTGCGATCGACTGCGAGATGACACAGGCTGGACAAGGCCACACCATCTGTGAGGGTCGCAATTGCGTCTGCAGAGGTGTGAGGATGTGCGATAATGCGGGCCTCATCGTTTGACCTGGGCCGCAGCCTCTGCAAGTTTGACCGAGGATCAGGAGATTGGCACACACGAGATGATGTTAACGCACCTCGCCTTGTAGCGTCCTCCAGTAGCTGCGTGTCGACGTGCTCTGCAGGCAGCTGGACATACCGCACAACAGACCCTCGGATAAAGCAGTTCTTCACTGCCATCTTCATAGCACCCCCGTCAATACCATGTAAACTGACGTTGAAAGTCGTACCAGACCATATGTGGATGTCTTGCCTCGTCGAAGACTTCAATTTTGTCCAGGCGAATGTTCAGGAATCTGGGGTATTAACTAGCGATTAGCGACTGTTCGCGGAGTAGATGGGCTTGATAATGTCCACCCATGTGAGAAGACGTACTGGTCGACAGACTTTAGCACGCCTGTGATAGCTAGGTCGTTCTTGAGCTCGACCGTCACCTTTTGGTCTGTGAGGGTTTTGAAGACAGAGAAGATGAGCTGATGGCGAGACAGTGAGGCATCAGTCAACGCAGTAAAATCGGAATAGAACAAACCATTGTCACGGCGGTGTGTGCGGGAGGTGTTATGGCGGTGAGGGCACACAGGACGAGGTGCTGGTCGTCACTTTCGCGAGTGCAGTATGGACATTCACCACGTGACCGAGTCGAACATCGCTCAGAGGTTGAGGCCGTCGTGTAACATCTTCAACACATCGTTCATCACGAAGGGCACATCGAACTTTCTCTCGGACCCGGCCTTAACACGATGAGCAGCACCGCCCTACCTGACCACGTTGACAGATTATCCTTGCTCGCGAAGTCTATCCGAGCCAATGCTGCCGCGATTGCGCCCAACACGTCCAATCCTTTCACTGAGGCAGTCCTCCACACGCCGCTCGGCGACCTCATTCGCGACATCGATCCAGCCGAGATGGGCCTCTTTACTCTCGTTGCACCTCCAAAGCCTGTGGTCTCCGAGAATGACGCACCTCCGCCGAGCGACGGGGAGCTTGCCCGTGTCGAATTTCATGGCGCGACACCGCTGAAGAAGCCGCCCGCACCAAAGCCAGGGAGACCTGAAGGTCAGAGGACGGGGGAACATGAGCCTGAGGTGTATGCGCGGGCAGCGGTCAAGTACCTCAATCGCTAGTGAGTGGACATCTACATACCCAGTCCAACGGTCGTGTATTGAACCTAATCATAGCCAGTCCATTCGCCCGATGCCCCGAGCATCAGAGCGAGCAGAAAGGATCATGGGGCAGCTGTCTGAAGTGAGGGATAACATGCGAAAACTGAGTGAACACTTGAAAGAAGTGAGTGAAACGATGTCGCCTTTGTATCTTCTACCGACTGAGTTTAGCACACAAACTCAGACTCTCCAGGGGCTCCCGTGGCTCCTGAGTCTATCATTCAAGAGGAGGAGCGGAGGATTCGTGCTGCTCGCGCTCAGATAGCGGAGCTTAAGAAACGGGTACTTGACACATACTCATTGCCAGTCTTGTACTGACCTTACGCAGAAACAAGCACTACTCGCGGAGAAGACTGCCGCTGCACCCAGACCACCCCGGCACAAACCCAGGCCAAGGCCCGACACGCCACCCCCCGGACCCGACGAGCAGGAGGTAACATTTTGGAATACTCCCGGCGCTGCGGCAAGGACGCTACACTTCACTGGTGACTCATTGCTTGATGAGGAGGCCCTTGTGGCTGACATGTCAAACCTGTCGTTCTCAAGCCCCGTTGCTTCTCGTAGAGGCGGCGCTATGGGCAAACTACCCAAATCACCTCTAGAAGATGAGGATACGGAAGACGAAGCAGCCGCAGACGAAACAGTGCAGGCTGTTGATGAGGTCTCATTGCTGGCCGACGAGACACCGGACGATGATGACAGCGACCCGACTGTGAGACTACGACTACCGTCTCCGAGATCAGTCCCCTTGCCAGCGGAAGACACTACGCAACCACCAGAGTCAGCATCACCTCCGGCCACTGCCGCCCCCGTCACCGAGACACCCGATCCCCACAGGCGACACAAGGTCAGAGTTACCACCGAACTCGAACAGATTGTAGTATGTGTACCTCTCCATGTACTGCATCCTCCTGCTTATCCGACGTCCAGGCAAAGATATGGGCGACTGTTGGTGAGCAGCTGAAGGCCGGCCACGCCAACGGCGGAAAAGCGCCCAGGGCGAAGGAAACGTTGTGAGTCCTATGCACCCAAGAAAGAACACGTCTCATGCGCCACATCAGGGCGATCTTGGAGCAAATATCGAGCAGCACACCAGCTCCGTCCTCGCCGTCGATCAGCCTTTCATCATTCTCCGCGACCGCGCCTGCGGCCACCGCCTCTGCCCAGCCATCCGCGCAACAGATCCTGACCGCCCACATGCTGCTGACACTGCTATCGTCGCCGCCTACGTATTCAATGCCGTTTGGGCGTATCAAAGAAGCGCTCTCCGAGAAGCTAGCGAGCATTGGCGTCAGGGCGAGCGCTGTGGGCGGTGCGGGGATCACCAGACCGGTCTATGGGTGCGTCGCGAAACGGCTGCTAAAGTTCGAGCGAGGTGGTAGGGAGCAGGTGGTGAAGTTCGACGTATGATGTCTCTTTGAGTTGATATACTTATCTGTTAGTCCAAACTTGTGAGACTGAGCTGATCATTGGTCCCCACCTATCACTGCAGCGCAACCGTCGTGTTTGCCCGCAACACGTGATCGTGATCTTGGTGAGTCTCATTTTCATGAGTTTTCCGCTCGGTTTGCCAGTTTGATGCTCATACTCAGTGTCCAGAGAGCTCCGCTGCCCAACGGGAGCCCGCCTGAGCCCGCTCCAGAACTGATTGTCGCTGCATGCCACCTGTCTCCGCTCCGTGCAGCTGCCTGCGCGTCTGAGAAATTCAAACACATTGGCCTCTATCGCCATGGCATCATACAGCGGCCGGTGAACATCCTAGTCGAGCTCAGTACCTCCATGGGGTGCATGCTCGCTGTCCCGATCATTTCACCTGGCTCTTTGTGGCGCTGGCAGCCTGCATTCTGATCATGGATCATAGATACGTGCTGAACACACTCGAGCTAGAGACAAGCTGAGATGTTATCGTGCGTTAGTATAGGTTAGTACCCCTCCGTTCTCCTACTATGTGTCGGGAAGTTTTTACCTGCGTCTGCATTGTATGACCCATCGGAGTAATTCTTGACTACAACGTGCTTCTGACTACGACTCATCGTTCTTGGATCTGGATCACATCGTAGTTGATAGAAGCCCAGTGGAAGGCTATCCTCTCCAGCGTATACTCTTCACCGCCCGGAGGCTCCACACAGCCACGTACATTTCCTCTGTTCTTCTTGCTTTTCTCCTCTACGTTTGCGACAACCCACAGCGTAAGCCCGCCGTCGACAACGAGCTTTTTGCTCCTGTACTTCATCCAGTCTGAGCGCTAGTGCGGCTACTAGAGAAACCTGGGCGCGCGTGAATCATACTGAGCGCTCGGGCGCTGAAACCCAGACTAAAGCACTTCACCTCCTCGACACTCAGGACCCCACATCCCTTCGGGGCGACCGTGCGCAATGGTCAGCACTGCAGGCCCATCGACTCCTCAACGGCGAGGCGTGTGGGAGCCTCTTCCACTCATTATCTATGGCTACGCGGTCCACCCGCTGTCGCCCAACCGCCGCGACACCAAGCTCTCGAGTCGGACCCGGGCATCTAATTTCACGGCTACGACGGACGCTTCTGGAGACGAGCACCTTGTGCACAGGGATGTCGTCTCGCTGGAAGTTGGTGACAATGTCTATGCGTTCGAGAAGTATACGCCGAGGGACAAGGAGGTCGAGGGCGTATGGTACCGAGGGTGCGTATGCAGAACTCCTGGGTCTCGGAAGTGAGAAATTCACGCTAGGTGAAGCTACGTTGTGTGCACATCGCGACGTCCACAGGTAGACTGGTCACTGGTATCGGACCCGTCTTGCTCGGCGCAGAAGGCCGCCGCAAAGGCAGATGAATCGCAGCAGGTCTTCATAGGCATCTTCCCCGCCTCCCATATCTTCATTCGCGACCAGCTATCAGACGCGGAGGGCCGTCTGGCCGAGCTAGCAACCACCTTGCGTACGCAGACGAACGGACACCAGTCCGATGCCTACCCTCATGCGAACTGGATCAGGGAGACGAGGGAGAAGGCCATGACGGGCTACCAGACACCTCGGGAGGACGACACACTGTCGTTCAAAGATGGCGTCTCACGAAAGTCCTTCAAGCTGGTGCCGCCACCTGACCAGGCGAATTCTGTGCGCGCACGGCTGCCCGTGTACCCGCCGAGCCTGCGGTCCGCGTCCCCAACGCCGACAGAGTCGCAGGTGATGAAACCCCTTCCTCCCCGACCATCACTGAAGTCAGGAGATGACACCGCGTCGGGCGCGGACCAGCCTATCGTTGATGAAATCGCGTCCGCGCTTCGAGAGTGGTACACGCTCATGTTCCAGTACGTTGCACGGCGGGACTACAAGCTGTTCTTGATCGTGCGGGAACATATCGAGGCGCTTCACCTCGGGCGGAGACAGCTGCTCGCTCAGACGCTCAGTAGTGAAGAGACGATCAGTCTACGGCGGGAGTGCGTGGCGCGGCTGGTGAGTGGGAACTTGGTGCAGGGCCTGGATGTCATTGTTCGGCATCCGACTGGTGGGGGATTGGCGACCGTGGACGTGGACGGCGACATCGACACGCGGAGTTGGATGAGCGCGTTGCGGATGTACGCCATGCAGGTCTCGCTGGCCTACATGGACATCTCCCCTCCTACGCATCCTTATAGGTCCACGCACATGGGCAAGTCGCTCTCCTTCGCGGCGTCTGCATCCTCCCAGGCCTTTGGTTTCCCGGACCACTTCCGCAAACCACACTCACGAATCGTTGGAGCGCTTGGATCCCCCTCTTCCTCTCCACAGCCAGCCAGAGCCAAGTTCTATCACATCTTCCTCGACCTCCGCGCGTTCGTTGCATCGCCATGCGCACCGGGAGAGACAGTCGAGCTGTTCTTCAACCTGTACAACAAGCACGAAGCTCGCTTCGTCTCTGAAGACTTCTGCGCGGTACTCAACAACAACGGAGTCCTAGCTCGGGATCCATCAGCCCGCATACGCACGCTGTTCACGGACTTGATACAGGCTGACGCTCAAGACCAGATCTATCTCGTATGCAAGATCGTGCGTAACGGCTCTTTGCGGATGGGGAGCAGTATGGGGGCCATTCGTGAAACAGGCGGTCGCAGGGTTTCGGAGACATCATTACGGGATAGCGTCGTGCCTAGTGGGTACGGAGACTCGAGCGGTTCGTTGAACGAGTTGCCAACACAGTTCAGGCGGCCTTTTGGGTGCGCTGTTCTTGAGCTCACGCAGCTGAAGGCCATGGCAGCGGAGCAGAGTGAAGTCTCCGCCACGAGAGAACATACGATGCCGATATACGTTCCGAAGAGCGAAGCTACCTTCTCTATGCTCCATCATGACATCTTAGATAGCAAGAACAAAGAGTACGAAAAGTCACCGAGGTGAGAACACGTTTGAGACTTACCATTAAGCCCCCAAGCTCACTTCGAATAGGGCGGAGATGATGGTGGTATCGATCAAAGTCTTCTACGGAGACGCCAACACCATTGTACGGGAGAACACTTCGCTCTTGCAGGACATCCCTCTAAGCCTACGCCTCGGCTTCCCTGACGTCGTTTTCCCCGGCGACGTTAGGAATGAACTTTACGTCAAGTTGTGGAGCGGGGATTTCGCGTCGCAAACCCTGAATCCTCGTCGCAGTATCACTAGCTTTGCTCGAGGACAAGTTGCCCCAGTCAGCGGGAACGTTCAGGTCACGATCGAAGTCAAGGACGATCGCGGCCAAACGATCGAGAAGGTTATCTCTCAGTGCAGTGGCGAGCCAGAGGTCACACAGTGGCATTCGATGGTGTTCCTGCGCACCAGCCAGCCTACCTTCGGCGAACTAGTCAAAGTGAAACTGCCTTTCGAGGGCGCACAGCAGTGGCATCTCTTCTTCACCTTCCGGCATCGCAGTTCCAAGGACCGATTATCAGGAAGGGGGTCCGATGTACAAGAGCGGCCATTCGCCTTTGCGTTCCTACCACTCTTCCCCGATGGCCGTGCGTTCCTCGAGGATGGCGCGCATACTCTGGTGCTCTACAACGCCGAGAGGCTAGCCCAGGTTCATTCGGACATGTATCTGGCTGCGACGCCTTGGTTGCCGGGAAGCCAAAGGGCAGAAGGCGTCCTCGTACCCGTGGAGATGCAGAAGCTCGCCCCGCCCCTCAAAGACAGCCTCATCATCCGCTCCTCCCTCTGTTCGACGAAGTTCACCCAAAATTCTGTCCTCCTGAGTCTCTTGAACTGGGAGCAGCTGGCCGACAGGACGGTGCTGTGCACGGTGCTGAGCAAGTTCACCTTCGTGGGCGAGGTGGAGATCGTGAAGTTCCTCCGAGACATTTTCGATTCCCTCTTTGCCATCCTGTCGTCTTCCTACAACCAACAAGGCGATATGGATCATCTCGTCTTCAACGCTTTAGTGACCGTCCTCGGAATCATCCAGGACCGCCGGTTCAGCAACTTCCAGCCCGTTCTCGACGTTTACATCGAGAGGCACTTCAGCTCGACCACTGCCTCCTCGCACATCATCAGTTCTTTGAATCGCCTTCTGCAAAACCCGACTGCGCACGAGACTGCGTCGTCCTTGCGGTCAGCGCTGAAGGTCTGGCACTACGTCGTCAAATTCATCGTGCGCTCGAGGGAACTTCAGAAGGCGAGGGAGGTTGGTCTTGACGGCGGGGTCACCGCTGAACACCTCGAGGCAACGTTCGCGCGTGAACTGCGCTCGCATCTATCGGAGGTCAATCGTATGATGTCAACCACTTCGCCAGCATCTATCATTGGCACACAAACCATCGCCCTGCAGCACTTCTCCTCAATTCTTCCGGAGCTCAGCAAAGTCTTCAACACGGTCGAGCTCGTCACAATCGTAACTCAGTTTGCCAACGCGGTCGTCACGAACAAAGGCAAAATCGTCGTCTGGAAGTTGATCATGTACCTCCAGGTCGTCAAGAGCTTTCTCTTCGACAATGCACAGTCCCGTGCGCTTCTCATAGAGAACGTTGTGTTTTGGCTGAAGCCTCTCTTTGGCCGGTACGACGAGTACGTTCAGACACAAATAGGCGATTCCGAAAACGTTCGTGAGCAAGCGCGTGTCCAGTGGCTAGAGTGTATTCGCCTGTCAGTGACCGTGGTTGCTGTCATGCTCGACAAATGCCTTCAGCAATTGGTCGATACCGAGGTCTTTGCAGATCGTAACTTGTTGAAGCAAGAGCAAGACAACATCGAGTATAACCTGCTGACGCTCATCCCTCGGTAAGTCTGTCTTTCTCATACATGTCTACAACCGCATAATCTCTGTTCTTAGATTGCTCGATTCGTACATGGAGTACCAAAACCCTGCATCGCAAAGAGCTCTCGATCGCAGCCAGTCGAACCTGCCCAGTGGGCCTTCGCATCCAGTGACCTTCCCTGAGTCATACCCGTTCGCTATGCTTGCCTTCCTCCCCAAGAATCCTGCAACAACGTCAGCATCAACGACGTCTGCATTGTCAGAGAAACGACCAGACTTCGTTCCCGGCCTGGGTGAGGTGGCGATTGTGTTCTTGGTCCTGGTACTTGCCGCGCCCAAGAGGCATCTCCTCGGGTTCTTGGAGTCGATGTTTGAGATAGAAGGCCCCGACAACTTCTCTGCCTTCCTCTTCAAATGCTTCAAGGTCGCAATTTCTATCATCAATAACGACGCATTCCCCAAGAACTGGCTGAACGTCAACGTCTTGGCCCACAAGTTTTTGATCAAGCTCATGGACCCAATTGCGACCCTCCTTGAACGCGAGTTTGTTCCGCATGGGCAGTCAACTAGCGAGTTTCACCCGACCCTTTGGAGAGAGGCATTCCACATACTCTTGAGGATACTGTCTTCCGAGCATTTGGTGATAGAGGAGTTCATACCTCAGGTCAGTACTCACGCCCACGAACAGTGCGTAATACTCAACTATACGCCAGAAACGTCGCGCAGTTTGGCGCCTTGCTGGAGACATCCGCGGTGAGGGTGCAGCCATACTTCTGCGGCTGTGGGACGCACTCGGATGGTCTGAGGAGGACGTGCTCAACGGCGCGACGGAAAAGCCGTGGATGGTATGTAAACTGAACTGCTAATCTGCTAAGTACTTGGCTAATCCTGCGATCAGAACTACCAAGCTGCGCTGAGCCCTCTAGTCGGTCAAGTCGTCAACCTCTGCCTCAGCCATCACGATATGCTCCGCAACAATGCTGTGCACATTCTCTACTGCATGATCATCTCAGAGTACTACGTCTCTAGGAACTTCGACCATATCGAACACGAGCTAGTCAGCAAGCTTGACACCTTATTCATGTCGGACAGCAAGGGCGATGATATCTCACGGGCGTTCTTTATCTCCTACATTCGCAACCTCTTCGATAGTTCTGATGTCGACGAGCAGCTACGGGCTCGTGTCAATAGCTTCCTCGGCGAGGTAGATATGTTCCTGGAGTTACTCCTGAGCGTGCGTGCGCTGCCGGAGGGCGAAGAGTTCGCAGATGACCGAGTGATCGCTACGGTATGTCCTATCATTGCCTCGAGATTAGCTGTCGGATTAAACGTGCTCGTAGCTCCGTCTCATGAACTTCATACGGCGAATCGGCAGAGACGAAATATACATCAAATATGTTCATCAGCTTGTCAACGTAAGCTGCCACTAATTGTCTTGCTGTTGCACTGCCGTTCCTGAACATTGCCGCAGATGCATCTACAGGCACAGAATTACGTCGAGGCTGCTCTAACCTTGAAGCTGCACGCCGATCTCCATGAATGGGATCTAAACTCTTTCGCCCCGCCAATGGAAGAGCTGGGCCTGCCGCAGCAATCACATTTCCACCGGAAGGAGACGCTTTGTTTGCTCATTCTGGATTATCTCGGCAAAGGGAAAGCTTGGGAGAGCGCCATCGAGATATGTCAAGAGCTTGCGATACAACACGCAGAGATCACATTCAATTAGTATGTTCTTCCCGAAGAGTGTCTTTGCAAGGACATCACTCAATGTCTCTGTGTAGTCCTCGTTTAGCGGAGATCCTTCGGCACAAAGCAGCCTTGTTGGAACACATCATCACCGACACACGGTACTACTCCGACTACTTCAGAGTTGCCTTCTACGGTCACTTCCCAGCCGCGATTCGCAACAAACAATTCATTGTATGTCCACTTGTCACCTGCTGTGTTCGAATCAGTTCATCCTAACCCACACGGATACAGTACCGGGGATACGAGTGGGAGAAGTTTGGGGCGTTCTGCGAGCGCATGCTGAACAAACACCCAGGCGTCCAGCTTCTCAAAACCACTGCCGATCCGCCCGTGGACATTCGCTTCGGAAGTCAACAGTACATTCAATGTACAGCCGTCGCTCCCGAGCCTGACCGTGAAGCCGCGATATTCACGAATCCGGATGTTGCGCCCCAGATCCGGGCGTACTACGAGCACAGGTAGGCCAGCTTGAGGATAGTCTGGAAAGCGCGGACAAACGCTAATTCTTGTTCAGTGCGATCCGGGACTTTAGTTACGACCGCCAAGTTACCAAGATTGCTTCGGACGGTACTGAAGAGGTTTGGACAGAGAAGACCTACCTCACAACGGAAGAGATGTTCCCTACTGTCCTACGTCGCTCTGAGATCGTGGACGTACAGGTGATCGAAATCTCGCCCGTACAGTCAGCGCTGCGTGAGGTGGAGGCGAGCACTCGAGACCTTGCAGGACTGAATCTGAGGTTCTCTGCACTGGCGAAGACACAGCAGTCGGTCCCGACCAACGCCCTTGCTATGTCGCTCAACTCGGCTGTCGATGCACCGCTTACGAGTGGTATTGGCGCATACCGACAAGCGTACCTCACTGCGGATTACGTTGCGAGGTACCCTGAACGAGCCGAAGAAGTGCAGAAGCTGCGGGATGCTATAGACGAACAGGTGTGTTTACATTTACTTGTCTGACTACACGTGCTGATGATTGCCAGGTCCGAACGATCGAGAGTTGCCTGCGGCTGCACATTCAGCTTTGCCCGCCCGAGATGGTGTCTTTCCATACTACCCTCGAAAAGTTCTTCCGCAAGAGCTTCGCGGAGGAGATTCAGCGTTTGGGGTTAGACCTCCGTGCTCCGTCTCGGCCTCAGGAGCTTCCTCTGCTATCCCCACGTAGCGGTACACGGCCATTGCCGAACCCCCAGGACCAAATGTAAGTGGACTTTGCCTCCCTCACGTTCATTGTACTGAACAGCGGCTCCAGGCGTCCACAACTAGGCTTGATGCCAGTTCAAGTAGGCCCTGCATACAACTCTCCGGCCCTTTCCCCCTTGTCTTCGCGCTCCACCAACGACAACGGCTCCGTGGAACAGTTCCCGCAGAACAAGCAGACACCTCTTCAAAAGCACCTTGCCCACCTCGCTCGGCACGGCTTCAACGGCGTGTCCTCTGGCCCAGGCGACGCGGGGGGCGACAATATGTCCGAAGAGAGCCCACGTGACTCTTTCATCGCCACTGGTGGCATCCCTATAACCAGCCTCTCAGGGGCTGCGTCCATCTCCCAGACAACGATGGGCGGCAGCATCGGGTCGATCCGCGGTCGACTCTCCAAGTTCTCTAGTCTCAACTTCGCGCGCAGGGACATGTGATACCAAGAACAAGACGATTGCTATTGCTTTGCACTGGGTTTGCGTTTAGTTATTCGTGCAATATCGCGTTCATTTCTATCGTCATTTATACAGCTGCTTTCAGACTAACTGGTTCTCTAGTCTTACTTAATGGACGTGTATAGTACTCGTAATCAATGTGTCGTGTAATGTATCATTGTCAAATTGATTTTACTCCATATCCTCAGTTGCGAGTGGGCGGAGAGTGGTAGCTGAACAACACCGTCGGTTTGAATTACACCAAACCCGTTGAGTTATCCTGATTCTGTGCAACGCCGCTGCTCACCGTCATAATACAATGACGGGAACGCTTCACATCAAAGTTTGAGGGCTGCCTGCCAATGCATGGGTAGTGTCAGAGCTAGGCAAGTACATACATTACACAGCATGGACTCGCACCCACTCTGCTACCTACACACTCCTACGTACAAACCTCGTCTACACAGGGCCCCGCCCTCGCGCAAGTTTGAGGGAACAAGAAAGGAGCTAGGCAGAACGTGCTTGATGCTGTCTCGAAGTCCTGGTTGGCATGATTCCGAGTACATATTGCATAGAGAGCCTTGAAGTGCAGTGCTCCAACGTTTCTCGAGAGGTGATGGAAGCAAACCATGGGCGCGGGCAAAAGCAAAAGATAAATCCAGGACTAGGTAACGCCGAACGGGAATAAAATTAACGCTGTAAGCAGGTGGGGTGAAATGGCTCCCATCCAGGCGATCCGCCACTCTTCAGGCCTTCAGGCGTCCAGATGCGGGCGTTTTCTGACCAGACGCGAGCGACCGGGGGAATGTGCGCTTCCGCAGAGAGTATGCGACCGCATGACTCCCGTGTACATTTTTGCGCGAATAGATTCTCGTATGAGGTCAGAAAGGTCTGCGCAATAAGAATGAGTATAGGTGTGGCTTCTTTCAGAGGCGCTCAACACGGACCAAGACTGTTTGTAAGGAAACCAGCGGCTCGGACTGTATCATCTTGGTTACTTGCTGGGTGAGCTTCTGGAAGACGACAAAGTCGGATTGCGAGTGGGGAGGTTTCTGACGGTGCCATTTCAGCATGCGCACATCCTGGTAAGACCTGCATCAACTGAGCTTACCTGTTCACGAGAGGCAAAGGCCGTGGCGTTCTCCACGACCAGTGCCTTTTCGTCTGTTTCGTCCACACTCAGGAAGATGGTGATCACATCGCGGATTGAGAAACGGAGGAGCAGAGGGCAGGATAATCCCCGGGATCGATTTGATGCTACAACATGTGCTTTGACTTTGGGATGAGATCGATTGAAGTCCTTTAGGTAGTCTGCAAGTCCATCGAGACGTAAAGGAGGTGGTTCGTTTGAGGGAAAGCGTGATGTGGGTCTCGGTGCCTCCGCGACATATACCCGCGGAGATTCGGGGGAGAGCTGTCGTCTGTGTTTCAATGAGTTCAGTTACTAGCTCCACGAGTCTGTACTGTCAAACCGTACTTGCGTTTGCGATCCTCTCGCGGCCTAGTAAAGACAAGGTCACTCTTGTCTTTCTGCTCGCTATCTCGTGCCGTACTCAAGGAGCTCTGCACCCTCTCGGAGGTAACGGCAGAAGCAAAGTCCTTGACGAGCTGGAACTCATCGGCTGAAGTTGTATCGAGGTTGAGCTGCTGCAAAATCCCAACGTCCGGTGGCTTGACCAGCTGTGTGGGAATGCGCCTGACCAGGCGTAGCTGCGCGCCGACTTCCGTCAGCGACTTCAGCTTTTCCTGCAGGGCCGATAACTCCGGCGACGAGCTCGAAGCTACCGGCGCGTCTAATACCGTGGCCATGGATTTGTGATGCGATCAGAGCGCGATGTTGGAGGAAACGAAAGTTGAGAAGAGAACAAGGACGCGGTGCTCAAGCCACAACCGATCTCAACTCCGCGCAACGCGGAGAGCTGCAGCGCCACAGTGGCCACATGGTCCACGTGTCTAGCACGCGAGATCCAGATACGCTTTCGACGATAGGCGCTTGTTGGCGATCGTTCCATTTTCGTCGGCCAACAGCGGCCAACGTCGGCGGTGCCAATCCTCTCGACACCACACCCTCGCCGCAGTGCACGTTTGTAGATGTGACGATGGTGGATCTCACGCGACACGATTACGTGTAGTTCAATATCTATACTGTCCAGAGAATAGTAAATCCCCCTCGATTACTAACCCATCCAGTCAGCAATCATAGCAATGAAGGGAAATATTGCCGTGCGGATGGAAGGGGCAAGTGCGATAGGACCGCTTCTGAAACGGATTGGCATCCCTATGCAGAGCGAAGCCCCGGAAGGTGGCTGTGGCCTGTGGTCACCAGCACTGCGTAACGCGAGGGTTTACCCAGCACCGCTAGCAGACTCGGAACGAGACCCCTACGCGCCCGGCGTGCGGGGCTTGTGTCGATCCTAGTCTTTCCAAGACTTTGCCTCCGAATCAGCATTTGTCTGTCCTGTCCCAGTCGCTCGTCTAGACTCTCTGACGGATTTGTCGTCGGCTTATGTGCCCCGGTGGGGATACACTGATCGGGAGGGAATAAGTCCCTCAATGTGGACGCGACATTTCCGCAGCTGCAGCTAATCCTCGCGCGTAAGCATTTCGGAAGTAGTCACAGAGTTATTCATTATCAAAAACGTCAAACACAGTACGTCACGCAGTTTGCAGCGCTCCTCTGCATTCGTGCCTGATGAGTTGATGAATGCAGTCATAGCCACAGCGCCTCGAACATCTCTGTCCTGATTGCCCAGGTGGCAATGTTCCGTGCTGTGAGCGCCGTTTCACTGGAACTCATACGATACCCGCCGGTCGAGCTTGCTCGGGGTCCGTTCCTGCGAACACTGAGCAACCCTGGGCGGGACCCCTTCAGCAGCACCGTATCACCGCCGCCTGTGAACAGCCCGAGAAGAGCCTCACGGATATACACATCACCTTGCGGGTTACCCTCCGATTGCTTGTCGGAGGGTCGGAGCCCGTGAAGAGCACATGTCTTGCGCACATCCACGAGTACGCATCACAGCGCCGGAGGTCGACGCCCGCAACTGATAGGATATCGTCAGCCTCCCACGTTGCGCTAAGTACCCAGGAAAGTACGCGGTTTTCTTCCCCTCTTGGCCGTGAAACACTCGCACTGTATGTTCACAGTTGGTCGAACCGTCTTGTTCCTGAGGCTTGCAAGTGCATCGTGTCACCATGTGCATGCTGCACTTCAAAGTGCACTGTTCAAGGCACCGCGATTCTGCAGGGCCCATCACTCGTCCAAGCTTCATCGTGATTCGTCTCCTCAGCGGCCTGCCCTTCCCGCGGTCACCCCGAATGGGCCCTGTCCCGACGACTGACAGAAGTCCGCGGACCGACAGACCTGTCCCGGCGGCACACAGCAGCATGCAGACGCTTAGAGTACACACAGGCACCTGTGACCTGGGTGCCGCCGCCGATCCGTGGTCATCGGCGGGAAGCCTCGCGTGGCTCTGCTTGGCGGACAACTCATCAGGATGGCCAGTCCTTGGTTGTAGAAACAAAGAAGTAGACACCGGAGATACGTGCACAGAAGAGGGCCTTGAACGCTTGAAGCCCAACCGTATCTCGTACGTTTTGATACGTTGAATAAAGATGCATCTTACAGCGTGCCTACCTCCCCTCTCTCGAAAGGTCTTCTTTGGATCTGCCTACAGGAGACTACAGCGTGTACTGCGTATGGGTTATCGTCATGAACCGCCACGGCCTCAGTCCGTTCACGAGAGCCTGGGCACTTGTATCTTGCTTGTATCAGAGTGAGTTTGGACATTCAGAGCTTCAGAACGTCATCAGCAAAAAGGTCTCGCCAATACATGACTGGATATTACTGTGACTTGCAAGGCTACCATAGCCCGCTGTAGGTAAACCTCAGCTGACCACAGCCGTTCGTAGCTATATCAATGGCTACGAATGAATAAGGTAGTCTTGCAGGTCGCGGTAGCCCTAACCCTGACTCGTCAATACCTGCATAGATATTGGCGAGCCCTTTTTGCTGATGGTGAAGGCGCAATACTTATCGACGCCGTGAAGTTGCACTTGAGTGGCACAATGGGAAAGCACCTGAGCTGCGCTCCCGGCAACTCAGAATCAGCGAACGAGCGCTCGGAGGTGAGACGGCAGGGCACCTGGGGAGCTCGCTACCGGGAGGACTTACCCCGGTAAGTCCAAGTCGTGCTTGAGCGCTTGAGCTCCAGGCCGACGGCAACGGCGCTGCATATTGGGCGCTCCTTGGTGTACGGACCTTCGCAGCCATCATGCAGTAGGACCCCTGAAAATAGGTGGGGAACCCTGAGGCCGTTTCCAGACAATTTTGGCCTGTTTGGCCCCCAAACCCAGATCCAAATCCAGACAAATCATGTAGGATCTTGGAAAACGCTACATCTGATGTCCAGACATTGCTCGTGTTGTGCCGCGAACTTAGGTCCATGTCCAGACATCTGCCTCGGGTCGGGTGGTATGTAGGGACGGTAGTGGTGACTCTGATTGATGCGGCTACGTAGATTCGGGACAGTCTCCACTATGCAAGCACTATTATCTTCAAAGCTCGCTAGTCGTTTCCTCGCCAGCATGATCGCACAAAATGGTGCGCTCACTTAGGTTGCAAATGCTGCGTTGTAGTGCCCTGACACGACGTGTTTACAACTAAACAACATCGCCATACCCCATATGACTGCCAGATGCTGTCAAACTTCAAGCTGTTGTCAAAAGCGAGTTGAAAGCGCAAAATTACGCCTCAGGCAAAAATTGAAGCTAGATCCCGGGTTCCAGACAAATTTGCGGTGTCGCCGGAATGTTAGATCCAAGTCCAGACATTTGTGCTCAAACCCGTCCAGACATTTTTGCCAAAATCTCGTGTCTCCGGATCAGGGTTCCCCACCTATTTTCAGGGGTCCTCATGCAGTGTTCCTTCTGTTGGCGCGCGGGAGGCGCCTGTGATGCGACGAGGAGGATGAGGAAACCATTCGGAATTTCTGAAACGCGACGCGCTCGTAGCAGGCGCCGCAGGGAACCAATCCCCGCGCGTCGTCGCGCGATGCGTGGGTACCGGTGGCCTCACTCTGCTCCCCTGGTCCCTGCCGTGGTCGTCGGGGACTCGGCGGGTCGAGACGGCCTCATCTCGGTGCTGGTCCGCTGCCTGTCCTGTACCAGTATTAATGTCAGGCTCACTGCAAATAGTCGTGCTAGAACGATGGTGGGTGAGGCGCTGGGCTTGCGGGAGGATTTCTTCTAACAAAGTCCAGGCCGGGAGACGTGTTGCAGCGGTGGAGGCTGTGCGTAACACAGCTCGGATGATCATGATCAAGAGGACGCGTGGGTTGCGCGTGCTGTACATCATGCCGATCCGTATCGACGATGGGCAGCGCGCACGAGGCTATCGCCCGCCACTCAAAACGTGGCGGGCCGTCGCGTACCGAGAGCCATCAACACGCCCGATCGACAACCTTGACAGGTCTGACAGCTCAAAGAAACTTGCTCAACAAAATGAACTTCGCTGATTTTGGTTGTTAGCGTCGCGGGTAGCCTCGCTGCTGCGAGCCGCAGCATTTGAGAGAGTTACCTTGCGGGGGAAAAGAGGGTTCTTGCGCTCGGTTAGGTCAAAATCAAACGCAGCCCATCGAGATTAGCAGGGATGCGGGGATGCCCGTGATCGTCTAGGGCACCAAGCCGTTGCCTTTTTTGGACACTCGAAACCAGCGACGGAACGAAGCCCGGGCATGATACTTATACCAACGCCCGAAATGCCAACGCGACGTTGCAATATTCCCCTCTCTACGTCGCTGAGGCCTTTCTTTGTCTCCATCGAGCTAGCGTCGCGCCTATCTCTACACGAAGAACTCGCCTCATAGGTCAGCCACCCGGACCAGCCTCTTTACATACAAGTCCCCGCCGCGTGTCGTTGGACGACCTCGAGGACAGAAGACTCTTAACGCCGTGAGCAACCCCCCTCTGATCCACCGTACCTCGCTCACAGTGTTTACCATGCTAGACCGATACCCGCTCGCTGCCATGGCTTGCATTCCACGAGTATCATCCGCCGACAGTGCTATAGGACCTAGCCGACGTTCCGGATCCTGTGGCTCACGCGCCTCATATCGCCCTTATCCCTCCTCGTCCGCCTCTTCATCGCGCTCGCCCACCCCAGGTGGTACGTGCTAGTTCCATCATTCCCTATCCCGCTGGCTAACACTGCTTTGCCGCAGCTCAACGGCAGCGCGACGTGATAAGCATCCCGCCGCAATTTGTCGAATCTCCGCGTGGCGCGTTACGCGTCTACGCGTACTCTCCCCCTCAAGGCCCGCCTGGTGCCACCATCACGGCGAACATCGACTTCACCCTGCAGGCGGCGGATACCATATATCTGCGTCTAGTGCTGGGTCGGCGTGCTCTGACAACTTCCGTCCGCAGGCTACCTGACAGGCATTTCGAGCTGCAAGCGCGCGTGCCAATTCGTGATGTACAGGCAATGGCGACATCTGTGTTGCCGCTGTCGGCCCAGGCATTGAGCAGTACCGACGAGGTGATCGACACAATTACGTTCGGCAACTTCTCTGTGGTAGATTTTGGTATGCGCCCAGTTCAATCACGATCTTCAGCATGCTCTGACCTCTCCCCAACTCACAGCCAGCTACAGCCCGCCAGTAGTAGGCTATGTCTCTCAGGAGGATGCGCTCGAAGCCTCCGTATCTACCCTCACGCGTCCTGTGAAGGGCAAGGATGACCATGAGGGCTCAACCGTGGAGATCTATCCCTCGGACCACTACATGCAAGACTTCAACGGCGTTCGCGCCACCCGCCCAGCCAAGAAGGCCTCGCTCATCCGCACACGACGGACCGCCTCCGGGGAGGACGATTCGGGTGCCAAGTGCGCTGTGCTCTCCCTCGAGAACGACCTCGAGAGCATGACCAAGGACTGGGACAAGGAGGAGCTCGCAGCCGAGCGGCGGCTCGTGCGCTTCACGCGGATCCAGGACGGCGCGAAGCTGCTGGTCTCCTGCGCCACCGTGCGGCAGGAGGACTACGCGGAGGGCGACACGGTGGTCTCCTGCATCTACCGCAAGGAGACGGACGGCTGCTACGTGACGTCCGTCGACATCATCCTGCTCCTCGAGCGCCTCGTCGGGCACGAGTTCGACATCGAGGAGAAGAACCGCATCCGGCGCAACCTCGAGGGCTTCCGGCCGAAGACCGTCTCCAAGAATCGGCCGGACAGCAGCGAGTTCTTCCTCCAGATCATGAACTTCCCCGCGCCGAAGCCGCGCAACATCGAGAAGGACCTCAAGGTGTTCGACTGGGCCGCCCTCCCGCAGGCGCTCGAGAAGATCATCTCGCGCTACGTGAGTTCTCCCGCCTGTGTGATTGCTGCGTTGCACTCACCCCTGTTGCTGCCGTGCTACACAGACGCTCCCCCTCCCGCAGCCCAAGGCGCGCGTGCACACCCCGGAGCATATCGTGCCCTCGTCCGTGCGCTCCTCAGCGTCCGTCTCGCCCCTGCCCACGCTCTCGCGCACGCACAGCCCCGCCGCGTACTCGCCGAGCTCGAGCAGCAGCCTCGCCACCCCGGAGTTCGCCAGCAGCGCTCCGTACGGCGGCAGCCCCGACCCGAGCGCATTCCCGTACATGCCCGCGCTCCTCCCCGGGGACGGCAGCGGCGGCTCCTACGACGACTCGGGCTTCTACGACTCCATCTCGTATGCAGGCTCGACGGCGTCCACGCCCATGGTCGCCACGCCGTCGTGCCCCGATCCACAGGCTGCCTTTGTCACCGACGTCCCGGAAAAGGCGTACATGCCGTATCCCGCGTACCCCTCATCCGACATGCTCCTCACCTCAAATAGCCTCCCCAACGACTTCGCGGGCCTCAACGGCCTCCTTCCGTCCTTCGATTCTGTCAACTTTGACGCGATGAACCAGCCGCGCCATCCGACCCACCTCAGCGCAGACCCGTATTTTTGAGTTTCAATCCTGATTGTCCCCTGCAGCAATACTACACCTCGACTCAACACACTGTACTCTAGGAATATCTAGTTGGAACTGTATCCCTTACACTCGCCGCCAGACGCCGCATTCTGCCTATAGCTTTATATATCTTCCAGCCATAGAATACCACCCTCTTCCCAGTTACGCAACGGGCCACATGTATCATAGAACTTCGTTCGTATCCTATGGACTAGCTTATAGCTAGTCTTCCCAATAATACTCTAAAATGCAATCGCGAAAGGTTATCATGCACGTTTGGTGGACTGCTGGGCTGGGTCCCGACTGGGGTGCATCATGCATCGTGCGATGCAGCAACCTGCAGGGGTCGCGCGTGGCGCGGGGAGTATCATCGATGTTGCGATGTAGTGTAGTTCCTAGAGTCTGATGCGGTAGCCTCACTTACCCGCGCCGCCGCGCCACGGGTGCGCCCGCGCGACTTGGGCAAGGCACGGCCCTGTTCCATTTCCGACGCACCTTCGGAGGAAGAGCCCACCAACGGTGATCACACGAAGCGCCTCTCCGCACGAGCTAGACCAATCCCTCCTCGGATCCGTGGCGTATGCGACGCGCTCAAGTTCCCAACTAAAGGTCTGGACGCTGAATGAGGGTGTAACTCGTTGTGGAAACTTTTTTTCAAATTGAGAGACGTCCTCCGCCGAAAGACCTCGTTCACAAGAAGATCAGGCTTATTCCGGATAAAAGGGGATATACAGGGAACGTGAACATCCTACTGCACATAGCCGCTTGCTATGCGTGATAGTGAGCGAACGATGATTGTCGCAACGCACAAGAATGGAAGAGCGGTGATCATCACAGGAGAACGAAGTGCGGGTTGCGAGTGCCTTTGCCATCGCATGGCAGGGCTTGCATTTGTGCCGCTGCGCGCCTTGAAAGACGCGAGCTACACTGATCATTTGAAAACACACCTTCGAGATAATCCCCAAGGCAATATCTCGCCCTAGTTCTGTGCCAGTTACTCGTCAACTTCACGTACGGACTAAGGAGACGTGTCAGTGGAGATCTGGGCGGACTCACCAAGACCACACTGCGAGGCCCATCAAGCCCGCCCATGGCGATGATCCATCCGGTGTCGTCAGCTGGCCGAGTAACACGTACAGGACGACGGAGTCGTCTCCCGCAACCCCCTGGACCCTGAAGGAATGCAGGGAGTCTAGGCGGGACAATGCATTCGTGAGAGCCGCGACCGCTCCGCCCGGCGCAGTGGGAAGTGAGACGGGGAGATGCGTTGATGGGGAGAGGTCGACATGTAAGATCTGAAGCCAAAAAGGCAAGTGCGCCGGCACCATATGTAAATCATCTCATCGCATTGCAGTTCGTCAAGCCAGTGCTGGGATACTCACCTTTAGCTGAGGCGCTATACGCGATGTCAGACCCAGGGCGTTGAGGATCTCGCGTTCACGTCCTGGCACAAAGTCCCCTCCGTCAAGCCAGAATGCGACATCACCGTACTCATCGGACTCGCTTGTCGTTCCAGCAAGGATGCTTCCACAAGCCAGCGAAGAGGCTGCCGCTGCCGCACGCTGCGTGAGGTCTGCAAGGAACTCCCTTTCCACATCGCCTGATGCTTCACCACGGGGAACGAGAATAGGTGCGGTTCGGGCATCAAGATACGGTGGATTGCCCCCGTAGACAGCAGATGCTGTGGAGGCCGCATAGCGGGGAGTCACGCTAGCTTCAGCCATGAGTATTCTGGGCAATGAGGCCGATATGATTGGTGCCGGCGTGGCAAAGTTCACGGATGTTGCTCGTCGTCGTGCTCGTCGTCGTAGCCAATTGTATGCACGACTTTTGTCGTCGAAGTGCGGAAGACAAAGTTTGGCAGCGCTCACGGTGGCTGGCGGCTGGCGGTGGCGGGCACGCAGTAAGCCGGCCGGACGCGCAAACGCCATTTCTTCACTCTCACCCGACCCTCACCACGACGGACGCCTTCATTTAGCCCCTCTCACATTCGGTTCTCCCCCGGAGAGTGTTTGCTTGTATGCTGCGCGCCGTTGGACGGAATGGTTTCGTAGAGAGGTAGGAATATCATCGCCGCGCATATGGACCCGACGCGCTAAATCAGTACTTACTGTAGCAGTCTTGTGTTATCAAGACACAACCGCCAGGTCGTCATCTCGCAATGTAGGCTCCGCCATGCGAGTGCGAGTCTCTCCCCTGTAGCTCGCCACAAATGGGCTGCTACCTCGCCGTCCTCGCTACTCGCGTACCAGCTGTCGGCGCGTCTGCTATCCACGTCGACGCCGCCCCCCGTAAAGGCGAAAGCAGGCGACGCCAACCCTCCGCCATTACCGGTATCTACTCCTTCCGTAAGCAAACCGAAGGTTCAGCTACGCCCTGCGCCCGTGAAGCCTCCGCCGAAGCTCTCGGCGACTCCGCCTGAACCCGTCCCAGTACCCACAACCGCCAAGAGCGCCTCCGCTCCTGAAGCCTCGACGGCCCCTCCGCACGAAGAGACCCTTATGGAAGCAACCAAGCATGACTTAGAGGACGCCTCGCAGCATGGTATCCTTGTGCCACCGCCGGCGGGTGCGTCTTGGGCAGGCAAGCTGTGGCACCAAGGCAAGGAGCTCTTCGTACGTGTATCGCACTCACCCGCATTGCTTTAATCGAGCGTGTCGCAGAAATTCTATTGGCGGGGCATCAAGCTCATCTGGACCCGGCGCACGCGCGTCCGGGAGATGGAGGAGAGGGTAAAGGCCAATGGGCCGCCGCTCACGCGATGGGAGACAAAGTTCATACAGACAAACCAGCGGGACATTATCAAGTGCGTTCTTACTTCTCTGCTCACGCGTTGTCGCGGGGCTGCTCACCGTGCGCACGTCCGACAGGCTGGTCCCGTTCCTCCTCATGTTGATTATCATTGAAGAGATCATCCCGCTCGTGGTGCTCTACGCGCCCGGCGTCCTCCCGTCGACGTGCCTGTTGCCCTCGCAGAAAGATCGCATTGATACGAAGCGACGGGACAAGCAGAAGGCGTTTGCGCTCAACAACAGGCAGCTCTTCGAGAAGCTCCGGCAGCGCTTATTGGCGAATCCGACGACTCCGGTGCGGACTCTTCTAGACAGCCCATCGCTGATCGCCTTGAACGGGTGCGTGCTCTATTGGCTTTCCGAGATGATATGCCGACACAGCGTACGTCAGGCTTTTGGCACTATCCACGAGTGGCATCGATACCCTGCGCTTCCGGAGGCTGCATCAGCGTCTGTCGGCTATTGCTGAAGACGACGTGTTGCTGAAGCGTGAGTCTCTTGGGAAGTTCCTTAGCCAAGACCAGCTCAGAGACGCTCTCGAGGAGCGGGGAATGTACGTGTATGATATCTCTCTTTATCTTTCAAGGCTGATTCTTTACGTGCATAGGATAACTGAGGGTTTGTCTCCTAAGACCTGGCAGGCACGCCTGCAGTGGTGGCTGACGAACGCCGAGGGCGGCGACCCATTCACGCAACGCGTGCTCCTTGTCGCAAGCAGCGGGGCAGGTAAGTTCGCATAACACGGTCATGTTGGGAGGATACGTATGTAGACATCAATCGACACATAACATACTCGTCTCGTGGTACTACTTGCTACATACGTAGTGCGGTAATTTATAATGGGGCTGTTAGAGCTACACACATCTCACGACCTATCCTCCGAACTTACTCTCCAGTGTTTGTTGATTCAGAGGAGGCATTGTGGACGAAGGCGAGGGCTTGCCAGTTGCGCTTGTCCCAGGGTGTCAGCATCACGGCTTTCTGTGCTGCCTTTTGAGCTTCTGCTGCTTGCGCCACGGCGCGGTTGGCGATGCACCGGGTGACGGCCTCGAGATGCAGCGCCTGCCGAGCATCCTCCAGTAGGCCCTCATGCGACCCAGCGGCACCAGCCAGCACCGCAAGTGCGCCCTTGCTATCCCCTTGCTGGACATTCAAGCTGGCCAGCGTCTGCCTGATCTCAGGTTGCGACGGTTCTGCGAGTACGGCCTTCTGTGCGATGGACAGCGCCTGGGCGACGTCGCCCTACAAGAACTGTTAGCCTCGTAGAAGTGGATGCTTGTGCTGGGACTAACCTGTGCGAGATGATGTTGGATTAGCAAGTAGGTAACGTCTCTACCAGGATCTCTGCTGAGCCGTTCGTCCAGAGGGAGGGCAAGGATTTCCGACAATGCAGCGTCCACTAGGCTGTCGTCGCCGGTCAGGATGCCCATGCCTGCCAGCGTATTAATGGCCATGAGGTTTTCGGGGTCAGTTTCGATGCTACGCAAGCCTCATCAGCTTCACACGCTAGCATACGTCGAGGTTGACGAACCTCTGCAACAACTGCGTCTTCGCAGACTCGCGTCCCTCGTCAGTGCCGATCGCCCAGAGGGTCTGGCCGAGCAACACGACGACATGCCCCCGCATCGCCGCATCGTCCGCAGCGACGGCCATCGCAGCCTCAAAGAAGCCGAGCGCCTCAGGTAGCTCGTCTCGCTTGAAGTGCGCGAGGCCGGCGAGAAACTGTGCCTGCGCGAGCAGCACGCGCGTCTCGCGGTCCTCCGGGTCCTCTGGCAGCAGCCCGATGACGAGCTCTGTGGAAGCGAGCACGCCGTCATAATGGTGCGTGGAGAGGCGCAGACGCGCCATGTTGGTGTGCGCGATGGCGAAGTGTCGCTCGATCGTGGAGTCTTCGCTCTCTTCGTAGGCTGCTTCGAGGAGCGACATCGCGCGGCCGAGGACCTCGATGGCGAGCTCGACGTGCCCTATGCGCTCGCAGATCAGCCCGAATAGGTGTAAGGCTGAGGCATCGTCTGGTCGGCTTCGGCAGAACCTGTCGAGCACGAAGAATGCAGGAAAGAGGATATCCGTTGTCGGTGCTGTTCTGGGAAGCGTTGAGTTGAGACTCTGGAACAATCGTGTCGCGAACTCCACGTCCGCCTCAGGCTACATGTCATCTTGGTCAGTACTCCACTGTGAAGCTTGCAGATGCAGACCATCCTTACCACTGGTGCTGTCAGGCCTGTTGCATGTTCGAACAAAGCTCTTGCCTCTTGTGCGTGTCCATTAGCTGTCGCAACAAGTCCCTGCCCCACCCAGGCCAGCGCATAATCTGGGTCAAGAGTTTGCGCCTTGTAGAATGCTTCATTGGCGAGCTCAGCATCCTCATAGTGGAGGTAGAACAATCCTAAGCTAGTCCAAGTGGCGGCACTCTACACCAATCGATAGGTAAGCTCTCGATAGAGGGGCAAACACGGAAGCTCGTCTGGCACACACCTTCGAGTTGAGCTCAATAGCCCGGATGTATGCATGCTGAGCAAGTCTCGGCTGCGATTCAACAGTAGCGGAACCCAGTGCATTCCAGTACTGTTCGTTGGAGGGCTCGCAACGCAGCGCCTCTTTGATTTGGCGTATCTCCAGCTGGCGCGCTGGCTCTGCTGCCGGCGTCTGTGCGACCTTGCGAGCATAGGCAGACAGTGCCATGCCGAAATCATAATGCGCACTGCCCCGGGCCGCGTCGTCGAGCGCGTCCAACGACGTGCGGTAGTCATACGCCGCCAGTGCAACCTGCATTGCCAAGAGGGCGGTGTCGGCGGCCGTGTCTAGTATGATGGGTAGGGCTATGATGCCCACGAGCGCATTTCCAGGGTGGTCGGATACCAAGGGGACAAGTTCACCAAGGGCGGCGCGCACCGTGTCCTCATCTGAGAATCGTCGGAAGCGAGACAAGTGAAAGACAGCGTCGGCGACCTTCTTCCAGGCGATGCGGCGGTAGCCAGGGCTCGCCGCGATGAGGCGCCGCGTCACCTGGATCGCGGCGAGGAAGGACGTCTCTGCGCGCGCCGTGTATGCGGTTGCAGTCTCTGCGCACCCGAGGTCCAGGTACGTCTGTCCGAGAGACGCGAGCACGCCGGGCTCCGAGGGATGCCTCTCCAGGATCGATTCGAACGCCTTGATCGCCTCCTCGTATGCCCCTGTCTGGCGCTCGACCTCGCCGATGAAGTACGAGCAGATCCAGTCGTCCGGGTCCAGTTCGCGCGCGCGCTCGAGGGCCTTTATGGCGGCGGCGAAACGACCCGCCTTGCTGTACGCCTCACCTAAGCGCAGCCAAGAGAGCTGGTCGTCATCTGTCCTGAGGGCAATCTGGAACGCCTGTATGGCAGCTGGATAGTTGTGATGGTTCTGCACCATGGTCAGTGGAAAATCGCGAGTATTACGGGCCACCCACCAGCTCAACAACGCCTACGGCCTTCCATGCCCACGCGTTGAGCGGCAAGTATCTTGCAGTGGCAGTGCCACCTTCCATCCCACCCTCCCCGTCGATCGTCCGCCGCGCGACGACCTCGACCAGGTCCCACTCTCGCTCTTCCGCGAAGCCTTCAGCAAGCCTGCGTGCGGCGTCCGCTTCCCGGGGATCGAGCTCAAAGGCCTTCTGGAAACATTTTGAGGCGCGATTAGGGTCGGGAGGGGAGAGGTGGTCAGAATAGTATATCCCGAGGGACGTGAAGGCGGGCGCGAATGTGGGTGACCGTTTGAGAGCGGTTATGAAGTGTCGGTAAGCTTCCTCGCGGCGGTCGGCTTCAGATGGTGTTAGTGAGCGGTCTATTGGGACACTTTCGGGATTTGCTTTACGTCCCATGTTCCAGTAGCATCTTCCCAGCCTGTACCAGCACCGTGCCTGGTCGGTCCCTCGCTCCTCCAGATCATCCAGTACCGCTTTGATCTCCCTCAACTCATCCGCTGCCTCTTCCAGGCTGCCACTGTTGGCTTTGCACCACGCGGCCTCCTCGCGCGCGCGAAGGCCGTAGTCCGGATCGTCAGGCAATAGTTGCGCAACCTTGGAGAACAGCTCCTCGGCCTCCCACTTGCCCGCATACTCGAGGATATACCCGCGGCCCATCAGGCAGGGAACGTTGTCGGGGTCCTTTGCAAGGATGGTATTGATGATGCCCAGTGCGCGCGTGTGGTGCTTCGGCGGGTAGAAGTCGACGAGGGCAGTAGCGAGAGCCACGTTGAAGGCCTTCTTCACTCTACGCGGATGGAATGAGCAGCCTCATATCGCATTGTGAAGGCACGCACAGTGGGAGCGTCTTGCCTGTACTCTGTTCAGCACGGCGTGCAACCTCGAGGCCGCTCTCCGCGACCTTGATGATGTTCTCGAGGTCACCCTCGGTCTCGTGTACCTCAGTCATGACGTGATGCGCAATGACGGAGTCCGGTAGGGCCGCGAAGGCGTCCTGAGGCAAGGTAAGCGCAAAGATTTCCGACCTCGGTTGTGTACTTACAATGATCATGTCGACGTAGCCCTCGATGCTATCTCCGTTTGAATGTGGCTCGCCTTCCTCATCGCCATCGCTGTTGTCTGTCAACGGGATGCTGGCGTACCCGAAGTACCCCTTGATCAAGTTGGTGCGGGCAGCTTCGGGGAATAGCTGTAGGAATTGACGGAGAGTGGCAAAGTCGTATTGCTCTACCGCCGAGGCTATCATGAGGTACTGACGAGATTCCAGAACACGCACTCACCAATACTCTCGGCGTCCTTCGCCTCGATGAAGAGTGTCCAAGCAAGCTCATTCGGGATCTTCAGTAACACCATACCGTTGATCTGTTCTTCCACATCCGCCGCAACTTTCGTCTTTTCATCTCCCTCTGGAAGAGCGGAGAGGTAACGTTGTCTGTGATCCAGCAACTTGGATTCGGTCTCTCGGCGTTGTTCGTCGGATGTGTTGGGATGGTTGATGACCTCATTATACAGACGCGGTAGCTGCGTATATGCGCATGAGCACACCGGTCGCGTGAAGATTCTGCATATCCCACACCTGAGATGGCCCTAGAAACTCTCTTGCCACTTCTTTCCTCACTTGCTCGGGGCCTGCTGCACCCAGCCGCGTCCGCCGCTTCTGGGTCTCCCTCTCAATGGTCTCACTCTCCTCTTGTTCGTACAGAGATACGAGCTCCTCTAGCACGGGAAGGCTGTCGTGAATCGCTGATTGTGTCGGATGAATAGACGTCGAGGTCGGGTTCGTAGGGTCGGGTGGGGGTAACGTGGATAACACATGATAGTAGGGTGACTCAGGAAGCAGCAAGGAAAGAGCTTGCGCAAGCTATGCGTACTACGTCATAATAAATAAGTCGGGAAGTAATATGGATACGCACTTGCATCCGAGTACCATGTTCGGGTCTCCGGCGGAACTCGATCAACTTCTGCAGCGTCTCGGCGCATCTAGTTGCATCGTTGCTACAGAATGCCTTAGTTTGGCCTGAAGTAAGTATCAGGAATAGGGAGCTGCATACGCTTTCGAAAATACGTCGGCTAGGCGTTCAAAGATTTCGACATACTTGTCCCAGCTCTCGGACTTCTCGTAGAGTTGCGATAGTCCCTGATCTCAAAATGTAAGTCGGAGGGCTTTTACTGTGATAATATGGTATCTGCCGTACCTGCCACGCAAGGGGCTGGTTTGGATATGAAGCGGTGGCCTTCTGATATGCCTGGAGATGGATGTGTTTAGTTACCACTTGGTGCTCGAATCGTTAAGTTACGTCACTTGCTCGCACAGCCGGAGGTCACCCAGATTGAGATACGACACACCGAGAAAAACATTTCTGACGTTCACTTTAGGTATATGCCACCGTAAAGGGAGATATGGCAACATACGCGTGATAGTTCTCTGAGTCGTAGTCTAAGACTGCAAGAGATGCATCGCGCGCCTTCTCATAGTCTTTCTTCCCTACCGCGTCCTTGGCTGCCTTGAGCTTCGTCTTGACTATAGAAGACATGGCAACAGGTAATTTCGACTAGATATCCAGGATCTCAAGTAGGCCGGTGTTGCTACGGCCCTTCCGGGACCTAGGCCTGCGATGAGGATTCGTATGCTGCGATCACCTCAACAGCTCGCTTGAAGACGTCCCCTCCAGGATCAAGGCAAAATTAATGATGAGGCTCAAATCAAGCGTTTTGCAGAGAACAACTTTCTTTAGGCCTGTACGAGCCGGAGTAGAGCGTGCGCAGAGTCAAGACTTCACCTTCGTGATCGCGAGACGCGCACTGATCCTGGGCTGAGGCGCTTGAGCTATCTCCTTTACGGTCACGTGAGTGATCTGGGTTGGTTGGAACGCTTGGGCGCTAATTCACCGTGCGTCCTCAGGCTGGCAAACTCGGATCTGATCCCTCCTCCTCCTCCTCCTCCTTCTTCTTCTCGGGCAAACGCACCCGGACCCCGGCACTGCGGTCAAGATTCGGGAGAATAAGCGGCGCTACGGTGTGTACTCTGCCCCGCTCTGCTTGTCACCAAGGTCTGCACCACGACTTCAGCCTCGCATGGTGACTAAATCAATCCAACAGCAGAACCGCAGAGGCCCACGCTCTCGGTATGTTGGAGACGAAAGTTCCGACAAACAGTACCGATGCCTCACGAACGAAGGGTGCTAACGCGAGAGATGCGCCGCCTCCCTTCAACAAGCGCAGCGCCGATGTCATATTACGCTCTTCCGACCACGTCGACTTCCGCGTCCGCCAAAGCATCCTCGCCGAGGCATCCCCAGTCTTCGAGTCCATGTTCTCGCTCCCCCAGCTACCGGAGAACAGGAAGCGGAAGGAGCGCGACGAGACGGAGTATCGAGACGGCATCCAGGTTGTGGGCATCTCGGAGGGCAGCCGCGTGCTCGATGCGCTGCTCCGCTTCTGCTACCCGGTCGAGGACCCGCTCCTGCCCACGCTCAAGAACACCTGCGAGGTCCTCGAGGCCGCGCGCAAGTACGACATGGTGTACGTCGTGGCCCAAGCAAAGAAGCAGTTCCTCTCGCGCGCGGCGCAGCAGCCGCTCCAGGCGTACATCGTCGCCGTCACGCGTGGGTGGGTCGACGAGATGCGCGAGGCCGCGCGGTGCACGCTCCGCTGGGAGATCCGCTGGGACTCGTACATCCCGGAGATGGAGCTCATCAGCGCGGGCGCGTGGTTCCGCCTCCGCGCGTACCACTCCGCCTGTTCGGACGCCGTCTCGAGGTTGGTGGACACCGCACAGCCGAACGAGGAGGGTGCCGTCTTGGACTGGCTCACCACGACGCAGTGGCCGTGGTTCAACTGTATCTGCGCTGATGGGGCGGTACAGAAGCCGTACGGTGCCGCGCGCATCCCTTGTCGCTCTGCCACATGGTTCGAGAGCTACATGATGGATATGAGGCAGCGGCTCAGGGAGAGGCCCCATCGGACCACAGTCGTCGAGTCGGATGTGGGCGAGGAGCAGTTGGACAATGCCTCGTGCAAGACCTGCCTGACGCAAAAGGCCTCGCGCAAAGTGTACCTCAAGGAGTTTGAGGGTCTCCTCATACAGGAAATCGACAAAGCCATATCGAAGGTGCGTCATTACTTGCATACCGCCCTCACGTATCCTTACGCTTCTACCAGATCCAACTTGAAGTCAGAATTTGATCCCGCTATCTACGTATTGCTCTCGTCGCGCTATCGCTGCTCGGAATTTCTGTCTCTGTTTTGCTGTGCTGACTGCTTTCACGTCCTGTAAACCTCGTCGTTGCAAACTTACGCTATCATGGACACCTCTTGCTCTGTATTTGGCACATCTGCATAACTTATCACCAACGGTGCTCTCCATTTATTGTATCCTGGCCTTAGGAACTGACGCAGCGACGTTGCCCTGAGCGGTTGACCTACACATCGGCAGGGCTCTATGGCTACTACACGTGCGTACTTGTGGATTGCGAGAGCGGAATCGCTGCGTTCAGGTTGAGTACTGAATGCTCCCTGTACGTACATGAAAGTCTGATGTATATTCAACACATGAGGCATGCAGGGATGTGACAATCAGTTGTATGTTACAGCCGAGGGATCCACCCTGAGCAACGTCCAGTAGGCAATGGAGAGATAATGCAGTTCAGACTTGATGCGTGGGTGCTCGTCCAGTGATATGAAGCTAGACTTTGGGATAGACGTAGCCGTGACGAAAAGGATAAGTTACGATATAAAGGCGATGGGCGACTGCTAACAAGCGAGCGGTCTTCGTTCAAAGGAGGGGGACGGAGATTCGTCGGTTTGGATAGACGACTTTCGCGCCTCTTTGAGCTCTAGGGTGTCGTCGTCTGTCCCGTAACAGTCGCCGTCACGCTGGTTTATGGCACGGTAAGCCGCGGTGCTCATGTCAAAGTCGTCTGGGGACGGCGGCGTCGACTGCCTGCGATTGGCCTCTCTCACATTCAGCACGAGACGGGAACCCTTAAGATCTCATTGGTCAGTGATGATAGACATCCGTAGCGGGATCGAACGTACCGCCGAGCCGAGTACAGCAAGGAGCCATCTGCGGGAGGGGTGAGCATGCAAGCCTCAGGCGAGCGGACGACGATTGCACTCACGGGAACCCTGCCGTCGTAACCGCGTTCTGGCCTGCGCTAACCGTGAAAAGGATAGCGTTCGTCACCGTCGCGACTGCACCAAGGGCTGAATGATTACGGGCATCTGCCAAAACTCGAAAGAGACGCACCGAATATGACTGCGAAGGCGAGTACGCCGTCCCGGACCAACACGGACATGAGGCCAATGTTCGCCATGCCATCTAGCTGTGCGCGCCGATATCGAGATATCGTGAGCGCGAAGAGGTACGACTCGAACACGATCGAGACGATGCTGAGTATGGTGCGTTACGTTGTCAGCTATGGCGGTGGCCGCAAGATAGAATCTGAAGCCCGCACCAATATACAACCAACGTCACTGGGACGCTGGCCTCAATGCATCCAGGGCTTGTGAGGATATGTGGGACGCTAAGCCCAATGCAGACGATCATCACGATGGCCTGTATGACGAAGGGGATCATCATGAGCCGCATTGTAGTCTTGCTGCCGAGGTACATGGCGAACACTGAGCGAGGCCACAAGTGAGCTTGGGTTAGAAGCATGGGACGAGTAGCTATACGTACGTCTGAGCATGAGCAATACCTGGACACTCAGCTCGAGGATGAGAACAGATATGCTCTCGAAGACGATCCATTCTCGACATGTGAAGGGGTACGCATTCTTGACGCTGCAGACAACTGGTTCAGTGGGACTCGACACATATGGCGATGAGACACACATGAGTGCAACCAAAGAGTAATATCGCGCGATGAAGTAGAACGGTTTCGCAGATGCCCATGGTGTTCTGTTAAAGCGGGAATACGCGTCAATGGCCACGACGCAGACCGACATCTCGGGGCGACGCTCACCTCCAGATATAGGTGATCTAATCGTTTTTCAAGGAAATGGTCAAAATCTAACGCCACTCCAGTGGCTCCAAGACGTACCTCGAGGTCTGCTGTAAGGCATATATCGTACGCCAGGAAACATAATGCCGCCGCTGGTGTTCATAGTGTCTGAGGTGAGTCTACTACGCGCGTGATGCCAAGTGTGTGTGACCACGTACCGGTGCTGCGACTAATACCGAGCGACACTTCGCGGGCCACTACGTTAACGTTTGGCATGCCGTTAAGTAGCCGTCAAATGTCGAATTCGTTGGAGGATCGTCAGTTACGATGATGCGGGGAGATGTGATTGACAGGATCCGTCAGTATTGTCGCACGAGCACAGAGAAGGACGTCGCGGTGACGGGAAGAGGTCCAGAGATCATCGGCGTAGCTGTTCAACCGTGTCGTCGACGCTGTGGCGCAGGGGACAGTGCTGGAGAGTTTCATGTCCCCAAATCAGCCTCCAAGCTTCAGGGGCCGGCCGACAGTGGCGGCCAAAGCAGGGCTGTACACACAATAGATGGACGCTAAGACATCTTGGGCACAATCACCCGCGGATTGTTTTGTTCACTGCCCCACCTTGTGATGCAGGCTTATTAAAGGCCACCTTGCTGTACGGGATCTCTGCTCTCTGTTGTTTGCTATAGAGCGCATACGCTCTACCCGACGTGTCCGCGACCTGACGATCATTAACGCTTACGCTTCCGAATGCCGCTCTCATTTCAATTGAAGCCTAGTCACGGTGTTTGTCGTCAAAAGGTATAAAGGAGTGAGGTCGACGTCTAGGCCACATCCGAGTCGTACCTCATCTGTTTGGACAGTGGAGGCCTTCTGGTATATGTGGAGGGGGGTTCACTGTGGCCTACGTACGGGTGTAGTAGCTGCATGGACTGCGGCGATCTTATGCGACTCGATGGTACTCCACAGTCACCACTAGTCATCGATTTGTGCGAGCTCTTTTTTGAAAAATGGTGGGTAGATCGAGGGGGCAATAGCTTGGGCCCGTTGGTGACTTGGCCGGAGGCGACGAGGAAGAGGCTCACTTTCACTGTGAAACTTTCAGAGGGTCCTTACTTGCCGACAGCCACAGGATTGTGCTCGCTGATCATAGTACTATGGCTATAAAATTATGGTGGGTCACTTTGCCGGAGTGGTTAACGGGATCGCCTGCTATTCGTAGCTGTCAGCGGTTGGGCTTTGCCCGCGTGTGTTCGAATCGCACAGGTGACGCTCTTTTTGCTCGTTTCTTCATTCGTCTGCACGTGACTGGACACGTACCGCGCATGCTATTGGGCCTTGGCCGCACCGCGACTGTTGCGCAACTGTCATCCGGACTAACGACCTGCACAACGCTTCTGGTACTTGGCTACTACCTCTAATGAGCGCGAAGTACGCCAATCTTCCTGACATCGTGAGCATGATTTACCCGTATCGATACCCTACTGACACTCTTTCTGTCAGGACACAGCCCCGGACGTCTATGAGACGGAGGATGTCTTTCCCTCCGCTCATGAGAGCGTGCGTCATGCCTTTGTTCATCGAGCCGCCTCATTCACACAGGGTCTCAGAAAGGAGACTCGAGTGGTGATGAAGTAGGAGTGACCAACCGACCGGTGGCACGGGGAAAGAACGGCGAGGCACCCGGCCGCGAGGAACTCGACGGCACACATCTGAGCCCGGAGGAAGCCAGTAGGAAGTTTCGGAAAGCGGAGAAGAGTACGTAGTATGTCGCCTTTGACCTGCCCATGAGTTGACCTGCCTGCACACGGCTGTGTAGAGCACCATCGTCCGCGAATACAGTATGTCTATCCTCCATCCCCGACCTCCGATACATCGCCTCCGTCAACGCCCTCCGTCACTCCAGCGCTCCCGCTGTCGCATAGGCTGCGGATTCTACAAGCGGAGCTAGCTACCCTAGAGAATGAACTGTCGGACCCATCAAATCCGTTGCTGCAGAAGGAGCGGGATGCAGGTCATGACCCCGGTGAGTTGATCCGGGGGATGGTGGACGTGAAGAACCGGTTGGGAAAAATAAGCAAGGGGAAAGAGGGGAAGGGGAAATTGGTCAGTGTTGTGCTCGGAGAAGACTCCGCGGATGAACAAGACAATACGAAAGGGACGCTCCGGGAGGGCAAGGACACCAGCAAGCGCGCGCCGTCCGATCAGGCGGCCCCGCCGCCAACGAGCACTGGGACGCCTGACGTCAAAGACATTGTGGAAATGGACCGCCGCGTGGGCGAGCTCGAGAAGATTGTTGGTTCGTCGAGCACCGCTCTGGACGAGGTGAGCTGCCGATTGCGTCCTGCTCTCGCCGTCCAAGAGCTAAGTCCTCCCCGCGTAGCTCTCCCCATTGCCCCCGCCGCTGCTGCCCATGCTGACGCGGCTCAACGCACAACTGACCCTGCTCACGCAGCCGCGGCACGTCGACTCCATCTCGCGCCGTCTGAAATTGCTCCTGTCCGACCTCGAGCGCGTGTCGAGCGCCAGTGCGCACCCGCATGGCTCGCAACGCCGTCAGTCCTCTCATCATGCACCGAGTTCTGCATCGCCGCAGCCCGCGGCGGCCAGCGGCCCCGCTCCGCCAATGCCCGCGGCGGTCTACGACCAGCTTACTCCGATCCTGACACGCCTGGCACCGCTTCTGCCACATATACCCCACGTTCTCACCCGTCTCCGCACCCTTTCGGCGCTGCACACGTCTGCTGCTGGATTTCACAATACACTGGAAGGCCTGGAGGAGGAACAGCGGAAGGTCCGAGCGGCTTTGGAAGAACTCGAACGCGCTGTCAACGGTGTGGAGAGTAGCATGAAGGAGAACGAGGATGTTGTCAAGAAGAATGTCAAGGAACTGGACGACCGGGTCGAAGATGTAGGCCGGAGAGTAGACGAGTTACGGGTGAACAAAGGCTAAGTGTACCACACTACCGCACCTCTGGGTCAACAGCTTCCTTCAGTATTGTCTTGCTGTGTCTTTGGGAATTTCTATCTTCTTATGGTAACACGCCCGATTCCAACGGAGGTTTATACCTGCGTTCGGTGCTTGAACTCTTCAGATAACCAGTCCGATGCTTTGAGTTCCTCTTCCACGCGAGAGCGCTCGAACCACGATGGTGGGCTGACACTGTGGAACGGTACCAGCAGATGTACAACCACGGCCATTGCCACCGCCTCCATTCTGCTATCGAAGATAGCACTGACAAGCCGGTGTTCATATCAAACCACACACAATGAAGCTGCTCAATTGGTACACTCATAGGAGTGCCTTTTTCGGACGTGCCTGAGAGACGGAGGAGGGACACGCTATTCGTAGCCCGTTGCAACTTGTTAACAACCTATCAACTAGTGATGTCACCATGGGCAATATCTCCCGTTAATTGCGTTGAACTTGTTCCGGGCCCTCCGCATGCAAACGGATGTTGTCATCTCCTGCAGCTGTCAACTGTCAGTGTCGGACTGTGCTAACCAAGTTTGCTATTCACGCCCCCTTAGTGCCGGTGGCTCGGATACTAGACTCTGAGGTTGAATCAAGTACAACCTGCAGAGCTTGGAGGATGTTTTAGTTGGTCGGTAATCATGGAGAACGCTGTATGATCGGCGATGGCAGTGCCGCGAATAACGACAAAAAAGGCATCGAAACGAGCCTGCTGCATGTGCAAGCTCGCACAACACCAGGTTTCCGGATCAGCAGGCGCATCTGTAGCGCACGTAGCGTTGGAAGTGAGAATACGCTGGAAGCGTGAATCGCGAGTAGGTGCTGTAGCCCGGGGCTGCCACCTTCAGCAGTGGTGGCTGCCTTCAGACGTTCGATCATCGTTCCGCGTTCATCAGAATAAGGCCCCGAACTGCTTTGCAGTTGCGTAGTGCCTCAGGAGATGTATCTGTCAGTACTGTATCGACGACGAGGGATCTCGGAGGTAAATGACGGATGAGATTGCGTCTGCATCAGAGCCGAACAACGGAGGTGCACTGCCACGGCGATAGCGGTCTGTGCTTTGAAATAGGCTGCATTGCTTATGAAAACCGACAAAGCGAGGGGAAGGAATGCTTTCTGAGGCATCCTCAGCCGTGGTAGTGGTTCGAACGGCGGAACACGTACGCTCGGCCGCAGCGCGCAACCGGCACGTACTGACTCGGATCCAGTCACCTGACCGATAAACTGCCATTTCAGGCAGGTGTGGCGGACGAGTCAGCACGCGCGCGGTGACTCCGGCCGTGACTTGATGTTGTTCGAACGATACCTGCGACTCGGCCACCAGCTGCGACGCACATTGGCATGTGCCTCCTCATTCAGTAGGCCTACCACTCTTGCATAAGCATCAACAGGAAGTACCTGTACAGCATCTATCGGAACTCTGTGCCGTCCCAGCAAGCCATCCTAGGATTCGCGCGAATTCAAACATGTTTGCGCCCACTTCTCGCAGTCGCTGCGCCTGTCAGGTCGAAATGTCTCCGTTTCACACTATATTCTCTGCCATTTTAGGACCTCACATGGACAACGTCGGTGCGCGCAGGGCGGACACGGATGACTCGGTGTTGATTGACCAGCACACCTTGATGTAATACTCGCATTGCTTGCACACGTACCCTGATGCCTTGTCATAGCGGTGAACCGAGCCGTTGGTATACGCCCATACACCCAGTGGTCTGGACACCGTGTTCCCGGACCGCCAAATCGTCGTATCTCGGGGTATACAGCTGTGCTTCATTGACTCACCAGCAGTCCTTGGATACCGTCCGCCCACAAGCGCGGGGTGTTCCCTTTATAATACGTAGGTCTGCTCCCCACTGCTCTCATACTATTATCCCATCCTACCACTCATCCCCTCGCACACGCACTTCGCGAGGGACAGTCGTGTCACGACAGTCACGCATAGAGAATAACATAGACAATGGCAGAACCTGACCGTCAGTGGTGCATTCTAAATCCATAGCTAACAATCACTGACACGCTCAACAGACTGGCGAATGCGCCTCAACAACTACCTCCAGAGCAACGGAGGCGCCAGGCTTCTGTCCTGGGAGGTGAACCAGTCTGGCCCATTACACCAGCCGATATGGACCGCAGTAGCCTACAGTGCGTAATCTCATTGACTTCATAAGCAGCGGGAGCTCAACTGACTGTTACTGTAGTTCGAGGAGTCGAGTACGGGAGGTGCACCGGCTCCAGCCAGAACGCAGTCAAGGAAGAGGCTGCACGACAGACACTGTCTGCCCTCTACCACGATCGTGGTGTACGAGCATGACCACTCATGGTCGATCCCAGTGGGTCTCGTCCACACACATCCCACATCCGCTGCGTATCTGCGCCAGTTTCCTACTTATCTCGGACGTCCATCTGCTTTGAGCTTGCTTTGCTGTTCTCCTCGCAATGAGCCCTCCCCCACGTACCCGTATTTATGCTACCTATACTGTATCATTATACCGTCCACTGACCACGACGCCCACGGACTACGGATTTTACTTTATTATTGCGGATTACCATCCAGATAGTTCGTGTACTCAGCGATGCACCCGTGACTTTCCTAGTACCTAACGGACTCTTACTACCTCATCACTGTGATCAGTCACCCCTACCAGCCTTGTTGTGCTATATCATTCCCACTTTGTTGTACTCTATCGTCGGATCGTGTTCAATATTATCCTCGCTTCCTTCTGTACCATTCGTGGACCCTCTGGAGAAGTTGATTTCACCACTGGACACAATCGACCTCCGATGGCCGGGCCCCATGCACTCTCATGCATCGTAAGAATGCTTATTAGCCGCTGAGTCGAGCGTCGGCGTTCAGATGAGACGGATCTGCAGAAGCCTCACGGGCGAAGCAAATGATATAGTATGAGAGTATCTTCTTCTCCCACAGGGCTTGCCAGTGTAGCGTCATGTTGGGTGAAGCCGCAGGTCGAATCGCAGCCACACGCCATCGCCGCCCATATGTCCTCGTAAGCCTCTGGCGTATGGTGCCGCTGTGCAGGCGTCATCGACGCTGCGCCGCCACATCCTCCGTCCTACGGTATTGTGTCACGAGTGCGCCCATGTCTCGATAACATAGCGGCAGTACTAGTGTCTCGTGACCCACAGTTCGCTCGTAGCGTCGAAACCTTGAACGAGCAGGCGTAGCAGTAGGCTGCGCGCCGGAGTCGGACTGCCCATAGCCGCTTGCACGGTATGCAGACTGCGCACACGGTCCGAGCGCGGCCGCAGGGTTGCACTGGTGGCAGTCGTTGTACGTCGGCAAGCTGGTGATCTGATCGGTCCGTGTTGACGCATTGACGGCCTCAGTCGCGGCTGCGGTACAGCAAACATGTGTACCCAAGCAATCGGCCGTCTGCGTGGCAACATGGCGTCGGGCGGGGCTATCGGGCTGTGGGTCCGGTGCGGACCCGTGCTGCTTGACAGGCTGCGGGGGGCCACACTGTGCACACCCGCACGTCGCCCGATCATGAAGAACAAGTAAGCTGTATTTATGTGTCAGTGTTGGAATCGGTGATCGACATTGCTCAACTGCGGTGAGCGTTACTCGCTGACAGGATGCCACATACGTATTGAAGTCTTGTCCGCGGTGGATCCGACGCATGTACCTGAGCCTTTGCGTAGATAGAAACACCTGATGCAGCACTAGCATGCGTCTGGGATCATCCTGGTCTGGCTTTTTAATGCTGCCGCGCTGTGCGCCTAGTTAGCTGGTGTCACAGAGAGATCCACGCATAAGTGCATAAGTTACGTACCGCAGTCGTTCGACAAGGATCATCATCTCTGCAATTGGACGGTTGGATGTCTGCACATTACTACGAGCAATGAGGCTCAGTAATATGTCACATTCCCTACCAAGAACAACATTAATCAGCGAACTCCGCGGTATGGACCACCTGTAAATATACCTTGCAGGCTCGGACCGAATCATGATGTGAGTTTGCCTTTTGATTGAATAAACCCCATTAGTGAACGTAACAACCCCAGACTTCGCCCTCGGCATCCTCTCAAAAGAACCAATATACCTCGTTGTTGTGTTCTGTGGTTGTGGGTCGGCATGGCTCTGCCTATGCATCCAATTACAAGTTACACCCTCCATAAAGCGGGTCCCTGGCCACCTACTACCACCATTGAGACATACGTGGGTAACGTATATAATACTCCACGCGTTAAGTCATTGTACATGATATGGAAACCCACGATCACCGACCGATGGGCACATCGGCAGCATGAGAAGCAATTTGGGTCGCGGTCCCTGCGATGCCAATTGGATTGATGATGCAACTCCCCGGTGGTATTGGTGACTACATTGAAGTAATGTTACTACGCACCGTTGCCGGACCAAAATTGGGCACCGGACGCAGTGGAAGCTGGCTGCGTCCAACGTACTATCGGAACTAAGGAGGGACGGCCTTAGCCATTGTGCATACGCCGCTAGCACCAGGTGGGGGATGGTAGCCCGGAAGCCGAGAATTTGCGAACGCCTGCTGGTGTCACCGTTAGGAAATGAGGGGGCGGCTGTGCATCGTGCACACCAACGAGTACAAGCCCGAACACACAGCGAGTTATGAAATGAAATGTCAGCGGCAATGGTTCGAAACCGCAGATAAGACGGTATGTTCGTGGCGGCGACGACGTTCTCTGCCGAGTCAGGGTATTTACCGCTCGGATTAGAGATCTAGAGTGCTTACCGGCAAATGCCACCCGAGCTCCGAGTCCCTTGGTCGCGCGGAGCCCTCCTTCTGAAGCTACCAAAAGTGCTCGGTGCAGTCTTCCATGTCATTACGTTATTTTGATTATCGTTGCATGAGCGTATGGTACACACCTTCCGTTCTATCATGTGGGAGAGCCCTACATACACGTTGCCCGAAGACAAGTGTACGGGATACGAACGGACCGCGCTTCTCCCATTGAGTGTGGTGCCCGAGTGGTGCCCATCGCTGATTCCCATGTGTACTGGCTAGTCAAACGCTAATCACACGCACGCTACAATCATGCTTCCGTGGCTACCTTACCGCCGGTCACCGGGGAACGTGCTCTCGGACGCGAATAGTATATAAACCGACCAGGGCCGCGTAGGGGCCTTCACCGAGCTCCTCTTGTCTTGGCAGGAAACGACCGAACAATTCACTATGCGTTTCTCTTCCAGTGTCGCGTTCATTCTCGTCATCTGTGCCACTCTTGCTAGTGCACTCCCTCAAGGCTGCGATCCCCAGGTTCCGGCATGCGGGCACTCTGATGGACAAGCAGACAAAGCCTAGTATCGAGGAGGTGGTAGTAAGTAGCTTCGTCTACGACAGTTGGTGCTGCAAAGTAAAGCCGTTTTCTCCGTAGCAATCACGAAGCAATACGATACTAATCACGGTGCTGACCTCCATTGCGACGAGCGAGCAAGTGTCGTTGAGACGTCGACGGCCGGGAAGCATGGATGCAGCTTGTATATCACTCGCGTTGAAGTAATTGAGGCTACAGCCGAGCCTGAGAGATCGTGTGAGACAATGCCAGCCACTGTGATATGAATGACATCAACGTGCCTTGTTGTTCATGGCTACATGCACGAAAAAAAATGTACCTTGTTACTACAGAACGCGTATCACAATGCCTATGAACGAAAGGACTGGTCTACTTCATGACACAGGAAGGTTTGCTATTACAACTATTATAACGTATGCCGGTGCGTGGGTGCAGGAGATGCGTATGTTATGTAGAGGTATCGGGTAGATTGTGATATCCAGAATGCTGGGCGAACAGCCTCCAGTTGCGGCCTGTATTTGACTGAGCGCGATCAAAGAAGCATTCGAAATGAACTCACCGTATCCGCGAGCCGAGCCAAAGAGACCAGAAAGAGATTGCCGTAAGACGCCAGGTCCTACTGTAAGCTATCGTCTCGCAAAGTTTTGCTCCTCTGGAACTCGACGAAGTCTACCAGAAAACGGACTTGTTCATAGGTCTCCACGGCTTTGGGACTTCTCCGTCGCCGTATGACAGAGATCACACGCTCTACGAGCTGCATTGTGTCTCTTCGGATAGGCAGCGCCGCCTCTGTCTGAGCGTCCCAGTCAAGAAGATCTTCAGACGCAGTAGACTTCGGCAAAGGGGCGTCGTCCATCCAGCCGCATAGCCCAAGCCTCAGCATCCAGCAGCACGCAACAAGTCCAGCACGACCAACACCGCCGCGGCAATGTACGAGCACAGGTTTGCCGTCGAGGGTGTAGGACTCGATGAGCTTATCCAACTGTACGTCGAAGTCGGAAATTGAGGCAGGGGTCAGACCTTCCGGGGTGGGTATCCTAATTGCAGTCAATACATGTCACAGAAACTTGGCAACTTGGCACCGACCGCAAGACGTCAAGACCTAATTCATCGGCGGTAGATGAGTACTCCGCCCAGGGTACTCCGAGCGTTCTTAACTCTTCGTCGTCGAGGCAGCTGCAGTCTGCATGAGTACACCGATCATTGCTATTGGAATAGAGTGGCGCACCAAACAATGCAAGCAACGCCGAAGTCCTTGATGCGCTGGAGGTCCATGCGTAGATCCCTACAGACGCCGCACTTGCCCTTGACTGGACCACTCAACCTCACTTACACGAACGGTGAGATAGTTTGGGGACCATGCGTAGACGACCCGACGTACCTTTTTTCCCCGGACAGGATGACAGATACATATTGCCCAATGAGCGTGGCTCCGGAGTCAGGGTGGGAACGGGGGGACGGTCTGTGGTAGATGTGAAGAGTAGAGATGTATCCAACGTCGCCTCGAGACCAGGGTAGGAGATGGATCGCCTCTGCCGCACGTCGGTCCTGATGCCGTCATGAGAACAACCAACACACTAGACCTCTATCACCACTCACATCTTGGAAGCCACCAGAGAGGCTTTGTCACCTAGGGCACTCGGCGTTGGCTCCCTCGACACGGATGAAGTAGACAACGACCTCCGGAGCAAGTCTTTCGCATTTGGACGACGGACTGGCGGCGCCGCAATCGTCGCTGTCTGAGCTGAGAACAAGGTTGACTGCGTAACTATGGACGTGGGCTTGGAACGCTTCCCATGACTATGGGAGCCTGCTAATTGTATGGCTCGCCGCAACGTCGGGTTATTCCAGAGGAGGTGAGATAGCCGGCCCGAGTGATTGAGAGAATGCACAGACGAGCACACTGGCTGCTCAGCAGTACTTGAGGGACATGAAGATGGAAGATTCATGGTTGGCGACGCCATTCTTCCAGGAAGGATGCTAGGAGGGTGGCTGATCAGGCGATCGAGGAAGTAAGACGGTGGCAGGTCAAGCATTGTGGGCGAGGAATCATCGTTCCGAGAAAAGTGCGCGGAAACGATACGTAGAAGCTCCATCGGGACTACAGGCGATATACTAGCCATACACTTAGTAATGGTGTACTTTGACCATGGTATGACTTACTTGATTGGGTGTGACTCTGATGTCTTGACTGGCATGCTAGTAGTACCGTGAGGGATAGAAGAATACCGGCGCGGAGGGATGAACGTTGACGAGAGCGCAGCTTGCAGTTCGTCTCGCATATGAGACACGGAGGATGGGTGCATTAGCCGCGGTTCGTCCTCGAGCTCAATAGCGTGATCCACTACCGCGATTGAGGGCGGCTGTGTCCTGTCACATAACCACCAAGCCTGCCTTGACGCGTACTGTGCTTGGTGTGCCTGTAGCTGCCTCACGCGTTCCGGCATCTGTAGGGAGAATGGAACATATGCGACAGGGCATCCTGTCGTAGAAAGCCCCGTCAGCAGTGTCATAACTTCCGCGTCTACTAACACTACCTTGTGGCCCGAACTTGAGACGACTATATTCGCTCGCATGATGTTGTGATGCCAATCGGACGAGCTAAGAAACGAAGTTTAGGGACACACAGAAAATCTCCCCACTGAAGCGTACTTGTGCGACCTCCACGAACCGTGCTTCCGTCGGCCAGTCGTGGGAGCCAGCGTCAGGGAGAAGCTGAATTGGTTCTCGATTCGACAAATTGGCAGTGCAGGGCATGTCTGGATTCTTCACACCGTCGAAGCCATCGGCCAACGGCCCAAGAATATCGGTCAATGAAGGAGCGGACGATAGGCAATGCAGGGAGACGACTATAGTAATAGAAAGAGAGTAGAGCGTCGTTAACGTCGGCAAACAAGTCTGATCTTGTTGCACTCCCTATCAATCGAGTTACTTACAGGGAAAGTAGGGAGATCACTTACAAGGTATAATGATTAGATCACAACAGATAACAATCTTTACTGACTAGACAATTAGTCTGATTGATGACATAATACGCTTAACTGATGAGATAACAAACAGTAAGTAGTTACATAACAACTCTTGTCAGGTACGCGGTCTTGGCAGTATATCCCTTCCTCCTCAACGACCACCATATGGTTGCTCCCTGAGCGTTTGTAGCTGTACTTCTCCCTCCTTCATCCTCACATTCATTTGCCATGGCTACTCGGTCAGCGACCAGAGTGCGCTACAATGAACCAGACGTCACCCCGCGCGTTCTTAACCCAGGTGCAGCGACCATCCGTCGCGCGAAAACACTCACTCGCCCAGAGCGAAACGTCGCACCGGAGCCCCTCATTAACCCAAAGTCAGCACACCTCCCTGCAGGCGCAGCAGCTCCCGCCGAAGACGAAACCCTCGACGCCTGGCGCATCTTCTCCCGCATTGTCACTTTCTGGGCCCCCAGCTCGCTCCTTCGCTCCATCGGCGGACTTGACGACAAGCACAAGGTCCAGGCATGGCGCGAGAAGATGGCGCTGTGTTTTCTCATCGCGTGCCTTTGCGGCATCGTTGGCTTCATCACCGTCGGCGCGCAGAAGGTGCTCTGCCCGGAGCGGGATCAACAGAGCTCGGGGCGGTACATCCGCAAGGGTTCCGTCAGCCTCGTTCTCGGCATGCAGGGCTGGCAGGTCAACTTCACGGACATCGCACAACGAGGCCTCGAGGACATCAACACTAGCGATGCGAACTTCACGCAGCTCCTCCGGGAGCCTGGGCAGGACATCACAACGTACTTCCAGCGGTCGGCGGCCGACTACCAGGCGTGTAACGGCCTCTCGTTCCGGGCGGCGGTGGAGAATCCATGCACGAGCGTGACGCCGTGCCCGCTGGGGCCGCTGAACTCGTCGTCGACGTTAGCAGGTCTCGGGGTGGTGAACACAACGATGATCGTGGGCTACGATTGGGACCAGGTTGCGGCGCTGGAGAACTACATGGTGTTGGACGGCGCGGTTCTTAACATGAATACGTACATGAAGCTGCACCCGAGCGCGATCCCGAGTGACGCGCTGGACGCGACGATCCGTGCGGTGCTGACCGCGCCAGGCGACTGGGGGAGGGACGGGACAATGTTATTCTCGTACCACGCCGACGTCGCGAAGGCCATTCCGTGCTTGACCCAGCGATACTACGCGGGCAACATTGACAAGATTACCCCTGGCTGCCTGCTCTCGAACCTCGTCCTCTATGCCGGCCTCATCGTCATTCTCGCGCTCGTACTCATCCGCTTCGCCATGGCGTGCGTGTTCTCGTGGTTCGTCTCCGAACGATTGTGCAGTCCGCCGAACAAGAACCAGCTTATGAGATCGGCGATCAGTCCCGCTGTGCTCCCGGAAGGCGCCAATATCTCCGTCGACAACGTCACTGGCACGGCGCCATGGGCGGGTCCGGCTGGATCGAGGAAGCTGGGTAAGCCCCGGGGCAAGGATGTCCGCTCACTCACTTCCTCCGCCTCGACGCTCGTCAACGAAGCGGGTACTATCCCGTCTACGATGACCCTTGCTCAGATAGGCGCCGAACTGTTCGCGGTGTGCCTGGTGACGTGTTATTCCGAGGGGGAGGAGTCGCTTCGTACCACGCTCGATTCAATATCAGCGACGACCTATGCCGACTCGCGCAAGCTCCTGTTCGTCGTAGCTGACGGGATGATCACTGGCGCAGGAGAGAAACGGAGCACTCCTGATATCTGTGTGAGCCTGCTTGAACCGGATCCTCGGTTTGGAAACCCAGCGCCGATGAACTACATTGCCGTCGGTGCGGGAGCGAAGGCGGAGAATAGAGCGATGGTGTATGCCGGTCACTACAGTAAGAATATCCTCGCTATATAAAGATATCTTTGATGCGGTGCTAACGGCATCCCATAGCCGTCGCCGGGCGTCGAACGCCGACGGTGATCATAGTGAAGTGTGGCACGGAGGCCGAGGCCGCAACCGAGAAGAAACCAGGAAACAGGGGCAAACGCGACAGCCAGCTAATCCTAATGAACTTCTTTTCCCGCGTAACGTTCAACGATCGGATGACGCCTCTGGACTTCGACCTATTTCGGAAGATTCATGTTCTCATGGGCGTCACGCCGGACTTCTTCGAGGTCTGCTTGATGGTGAGTGCAGAGGTCTCGATCAATATATTAGGCCTCACCCATCACTTCCAAGGTCGACGCCGATACGAAGGTCTTCCCTGACTCCCTCTCTTACTTGGTCAACTGCATGCATCACGACAATATGATCATGGGCGTCTGTGGGGAAACGCGCATCGCCAATAAACGGCAGTCCTGGGTGACGGCGATACAAGTCTTCGAGTACTTCATATCACACCATCTCGCCAAAGCCTTCGAGTCCGTGTTTGGTGGTGTCTCATGCTTGCCGGGATGTTTCTCCATGTTCCGCCTCAAAGCTCGCCGAGACACAGGCGACGATTGGGTTCCACTCATTACAAAGCCCGAGATCGTGCAGCAGTACAGCCAGAGCGTGGTCACCACGTTGCACCAGAAGAACCTGCTTCTGCTCGGCGAGGATCGCTTCCTGACCACGATCATGTTCCGGACGTTCCCCAATCGCAAGATGATCTTCCTCCCCCAGGCACGTTGCCGAACAATCGTCCCGGACACCTTCTCCGTTCTACTGTCCCAACGCCGGCGGTGGATTAATTCGACGATCCACAATCTCATGGAGCTCGTACTCGTCCGGAATACATGCGGCACGTTCTGCTTCAGTACCCAGTTCGTCGTCTTCATGGACTTGCTGGGAACGGTCGTCCTGCCCATCGCCATCGCTCTGACGTACACGCTCATTGTCAGTATGGCACTGACACCCCCGAAGTCTTTCGAGGAGGCTATCCCGCTTATCCTACTCGTTGCTGTTCTCGGTCTTCCCGGTATCCTCATCATGTTGACGACAAGAAAGGTGGTCTACGTCTTCTGGATGCTGATCTATCTCTTCGCGTTGCCCATCTGGAATTTCGTCTTGCCGGTGTACGCCTTCTGGCACTTTGATGATTTTTCATGGGGTGAGACAAGGTAAGCAGATGCTACCGTTCGATTTCCATGCAAAAATGTTGACGTCCCTATGCAGGAAGGTCGAGGGAGAGGCCAAGGGCGAGGGCCACGACGCAGGAGGCCCCGCAACCTTTAAATCCGCCGTACCTCTCCGCCGCTGGGAAGATTGGGAGCGTTCGCGGCTGCGCAAGATTCGTAGGGAAGAGCGCCGACGCAAAGATCTTGAGCGGATACAGGGCGCGTATATGAGCGCCAACGGCGAGCTGACCGCTCGTCAAGAGGTGTTCAGCCAGTACGGAGGGTCCGACACGGTCTCCCTAGCATCCTCGGACGAAGACCAATGGGGTGCGCAAATAGGAGGCTATAACGAGAACAGCGCTGCATTTCCTCCACCGCCTATGGGTCTCCAACAACATGCGTTCGCGAGCGCGGAGACAATCGCTGCCGCCGATATGCAGGCGATGTTAGACGCTGGGTTCGACGACGAACCATCCCCACCCTCATCCCGCGCGCCGTCGCAGGCGCCCCGCTACCAGCTTTCCGACGCAACCCCTTCACTTGACGTTAACGGTTATGCCCCCCTTTCTAGGACCGGGTCCCCAGGTCCAACTCCTGCACAGAGGGGTCATGCCTTCTCGCCCGTATCGCCCATGCGCCCCACAGGAGCAGTTAGCACAGCTGTCGACGGCGACTGGAGAGGGCACGCGAAGAAGCGGAGTGCTGGTCGCCATGATACAGGGGACTACGGACCATTAGGTCCGCTGGGCCCTGGATCAAGGATATGATTATTTGTCTACATCGTGACGCGCAGTTAGCTTGTTGTTTCAATTTCGCTGTACTGGGAATCCACACCCATTAACCTTGTTACCCTCTTCCCTCGTTGCAACTGCCACCATACATTACATAGTCGGCCCGTGAGCCTCGTACATACCATCGACTCTTGCATACCTACCATATGGCACATGTGCCTCGGCCGTTGCAAACCTGTTGAATCCCTTATCTACCGCGACGTCGCCTAGACTACGGTGGATAATATAACAGAGTTTACACCTCTAAGGATAATGTGAGATCTACGTATTTGTGGTGTATGTTGAGAGCAAGCACAAGTATACAGAAGAACCTCTATTTGATCACTCATTCATTCACGTACAGCGAGTACGGTTGACTAATTGACTATCTTCATTACAGTCTGGGCACGACATCTCTCGTGTGTGCACCCATCTCGACTACAACCGGGATCTCACCGCCCCACAATACGTCTGCTAGCAATTGCATTGTACGTTCAGGTTGGTCCCAATGAGGCTGGAAACACGAACATGGGAAATAGCGTCAATATACGTACTGAGGCTCCGTAGAAAGCGGACGTACGAAATGATTGGCACCTTTCATTCTGACGAAATCGATGCGTCTACCATTGTTCGGCCATGTTTCATGATATTCTTTCATTATACCCCACGTAGACAAGACAATCCCGCTGACGGACATGTCGCACCATAACAGCACGACACGCAAGTTTGGCCAAACGGAAGTATCGCAGAGGGCTCTGCGCATGCTATCTGCGTAGACCTTGTCCTCGAAGAACTCCTGGGGCTTGTGCGAACGAAGGATGACGTCGGAGTTCACCGTTCGAGCCGCCTCTCCCTCTGACATACGAGTAAGCGTGGGGGTGAGCTGAAGTGGTGGATTTGCGATGGGAGACCTAGCGAATCCAGCGCAGACGTCTGCTCGGCTCTGATCACAAAGCGTTCCAAGTGCTTGTGGTGAGTGGGCATAATACGAGGAGACCCATCCAGGGAAGAAGTTCATCAGTTGTTCCGGCGACATCGACGTGTCGGAGAAGGGGTTGTAAAGCTCCTGGGGTGTCTCCTTTCGAGCGCCAAAGACGCGAGGGCTAGGATCTAACAAAACGCAATTGGAATAAAAGAACGATCGCGGAACTGTAAGGTGATGCTCACCAAAAAGGATGAGTCCTCGTAAGTGGTTGCCTAAGAGATGCCTATCGTCCGGCTCAAGGTCATGAGCGCGAGCAAAGCAAGACAAGGCTATCTTGCATCCCCACGACCACCCAAGAACAGATATACCGCCACCGCTGAAACTTCCTCGCATTTTCTCCTGTAAGAGTGGTGGGATGTTCTCCTTGCGGATGAACCAGAGAAGAAACGTGGCCATCTCGAGGCCCCGTCCCCGGAGCGTCTTCGCCTGCTTCTCTGCATCTGTGCTCCACAGATCCGCAAGGTCTTCCGGTGAGTACGGGGTCGAGCCTCGGTAATCGCGCATGTTCACCGCAACAAGCCGCATGTTGTGTTCCGCTGAGAAGGGAAACAAGCGCTCGAATATGGCTACAAAGGAGCATGTATCAGTAGCATCAATGAAAGGGTATTTGGCAAGGGACATGGGAGGCGACTTACAGCTTTGAAAACTAGCCCCGTGGATGAGAACAAGGGTCGTGTAATTGGGGGAGTTGGAAGGAGCGCCAGTGTCCACGTAGTAGTACTGCGTGCCGGATTCGTCAACAGGAGCGAGCGGCATGATGAGCTAGTACTGGGGTTGGCCTGCGGGGCAGGCAATCGAGTTGCCTTTATGTACCGGAAACTGGCGGGCAAATGCAATTTAAGTTCACTGAGTCGCCACTGACGCCGTGGGACGCTAATAAATCGGGAGTCAGAAGGGGAACCGCCCGGGACCAAAGGGGCCAGTATGCATTCATGCCACTATTCTCTTGTGTTGCTCGTATAGGAGCTAGCAGGAAGGCCGGGGAGGATCGAGGAGATACCTTACGCAGTGTCGGAGATCATCATGGGCCGGGTTCAAGCAAGAACAGAGATCAATCCAGCAAGTTGGATAAGTAGTTGCTTCGCTCGCTATCGGCGGCTACAAGTCACGGCACCTCTATTTAAGTTCATCGTGAGTAGACAGGCCACATTCACGTAAAGAGGAAGCGGAAATTCAACCCACAATACGATGCAACGCATCGCGCCACACATGCCGGGCTGCCACCCTGAGATACAGTCATATTCCCCTGTTTGGTTGATACGGTCTCATAGGCCACCTTCCTGTTAAGGCAGCCAGCTATTCCTGCGGTGGAGGAGCGAGCACGATATGGTAAAATTGGTACCGAATAGAAAAGGTGACCCACCAGACCGTACTGATCCACCAAAGTTTATGACTGTACATGCCACTTTGCCCCGTGAAACCGATGTCTCGTTGGCGAGCGGCGCGTCGCTTGTCTATGAAGTCAGTCTATGCGCAGCGCTGCCGGTTATGATCGCACTCACGAAATGGCCACCACTTCTCAAACGCGCAAGTTGCACGGGCCGTCCTCCATGATCGGAGCCACCCACGCATGACACGCAATATCCCATGCCGTGAGAGCCACCTCGCCCACTGGCACGGCCATGTCTGCCTATGAGTACACCAAGCGGACTTGCATGGAAGGCCAGACATATGCGTCCTGTGCTGTTTACGCGTGTCTGAAGAGAGCCATATCGATGACTCGGACCTCTTGTTGGTCACAGCGCGCGCTCAAGCGTGCGTCGCTGTTATCGCGGCCGTGACGTTGCTCGCGCACCTCCGCTGGAGGATGGGTATTTGGTGTAGAGATTTGGGGAACGCTAGTTGGAGCGTCGACAGCTTCATATGAAACGACCGCAAACAGACCTGGCAGGTTTGGCGAATGCGCGTATCCGGAACCCCACGGGGGAAACTTGATGGCTTGCTCTTCTCAGGTCGATGTCGGTTTACAGGTAGGATTGTGCGCGTCATCAGGGCACGGCATCGCACTGATGGCTGAGGAGCACTCAGGTTGAATACGTTAGAGGATCTGTATAGCTGGTAGAACGCGTCAGCGCGCCATTGAATCCTAGGGTCCCCGCTAAGGGTTCGTCTTACCAACGAGCGTTCACAAGTAAGCTTCGACGTGTTCCTAGTCTTCTTGAAGAAGCTCTTGCATGTAACGATGGGCAGGGACATGTAAACCTACCAGGGTCAGCCCGAGAGGTAAATATGACCACTTGCTTTCTTTCTTTTTGTCAAGTGCAAGTGGCATGTTCTTCGAGACCGTCCAAAAGATTGATCTTCTGAGTGTCTGAATCATACTGAGGGTTTGATCTCTCTGTGAGACCTATACTCCTTCATCCACTGAAACATCATGCTCACCGAGTCAGCGACCGCACAGCCTCGTACTTACCTCGTACGAAAGAAATATTCGCTGGGTTATTTTCCCGGGACAAGCGCCCATAACAACAAGGAGCGCTCAGCGGTGAGTAATCATAGCACGGGCCGCGATGCCATTTTCAGGCGCCGCTGCCACGCCACCGCGACCGGCGACGCCCATCCTCCATCTTCTTGCTCACCTCTGTAGCTGGAACAACTATTGAGAAATGACCACAGTTTCCAAGAACATGCTCATCCCGCATATACTAGAATCCCCAAGTGATTGACCAATATCGACAGCACTCTTGAACGGCCACCGTAACCCGACGTCTCAGGGCCGTAAATGCGCGTGGTAGCAGGCACATCCTTATCATCGTCTCATGAGTTGCTTATAACCCACCTGCCGCTCGCGCTGTCCGTCTGTGAGGTATCCCGAGCATCTACAGCCATGGACGAAAAGCAAGCATTGTTGCCCAGCAGGGCTGCCGGCGAACGCAAGTTCAAGTTAGTCATCCATGGAGGGGCGGGAACCATGGACAAAAGTCGATCCACGCCTGAGCTCCGGGCAAGGTACAAGGCCGCTCTCAGGAAGGCATTGCTGGCCGGCTACGAAGTATTGAACTCAGGCGGCGAGGCGATGGACGCGGTGGTTGCAGCTGTGTCATCTATGGAGGGTGCGTGCAGTTCCCCGTGCGTCACTGTGCAGACCAATATGCTGACACAACTTGCCCAGATTGTCCTTTGTTCAACGCAGGAAGGGGCGCTGTATTCAACACAGCGGGTAAAGTGAGTAATGAGGTGTTCATTTAAGCTCGTCTGCATATTGAATTTGTCCCCTAGAATGAGCTGGAGACGTCTCTCATGCTCTCCAAACCGCCTTCGACACACCCTGGCATTCCTGAGACAAGACGCGGCATGGGCATCACACTCATCACGCAAGCGCGCAACCCGTCCCAGCTCGCCCGTGCTCTTTATCTATCGCCGGAGACTGTTCCACACACCATGATGTCTGGCAGCAACGCAGAGACCATAGGCGCAGCGCACAACGTGCAGCTAGTTGACGAGAGCTACTACTTTACTGAGGCGCGCTGGAGAGAACACCGCCGTGGGCTCGGCTTGCCCGAGGAACCTTTTCCGTATCCGCCCAAGAAGGACGCCGACGAGGTTCCGAAGGAACTTCTCGATCAACTGCCGACCGGCACCGTCGGTGCAGTAGCCTTGGACGAGCGCGGCTGCATCGCGGCGTGTACGTCCACTGGCGGGCGTACGAATAAACTTGTGGGGCGAGTGGGTGACACGCCGCACATGGGTGCGGGCTTCTGGGCGGAGGAATGGCGTGTCGACAGCTGGGTGAGGCGTGCATGGAGGAAAGTGAGGGGAAAGAGCTCGAAGGTCGCAATCGGTGTCAGTGGTACCGGGGACGGCGATGTGAGTGTATACGTCCCTATGAGTGCGTCGGTCGCATTACATATTAACTTTCATTCCAGTACTTCATACGGCTCGCGACGGCCTCGACGATTGGACGACGCATGAAGTACTTGGATGAGCCTCTGGCGAAGGCAGCAAAGCACTGCGTCGAGGAGCTCCGGCACGACGGCGGTGTTGGTGGAGTGATCGCACTCGACAACCAGGGCAACTGTAAGTGTTCTACTCCTGGCATCCTGTGATGACAGAGTCGTTCATCTTCCCCCTAGTCGCCCTCCCGTTGAACTGTTCGGGGATGTACCGCGGAGTCGTGGGCCCGGACGGTGTTCCCAAGACAGCTATATTTGACGACGACGAGCTTGACTAAGTGCTCGGCCCCGAGCTCACGGCTATCCATGAAACCCGTCACTTGGCGTACAGTGTGCGCGTTCTGTCTATGCGGACGAATCCTCGGGGATGCTGTGTTGCTCGCCTATACACACCAAGCGAAATGAAGAAGCATACTCCATGACGTTCTGTGCGAAACCCAATGGGGATGTTTTGGTCGATCGCATAGTAAATGCACCTGTGGTCAGCCATCGTGAGCACTGGTATGTATACCCATTCGTCTGTCTCCCCGGGGACGGGATGGGAGTTCGTATGCTGTCTCCTTTGACATAGGCATGTCGTCGTTTCAACTTCTCACGCACCTGGTCAGGATGTCCCGTACGCGTGACCAATGCCCAGCTGGGCCTTGCCCCGAGCTTACTCCTTGGACCTAGACGATGGAGTCTCTTGCTGTTTGCCTCAACGCTTGCGTCAATCGCAATGGGGCCTGTACGGGTATCTCGCATGTGCTGCGTAGGTTGCACTGCGCATCATCAGTGCTTTGCTCACCATTGCCAGGCGTCGTCTTGTTCGTCGCCGACGGTAGCCACGCCGAACGCTCTGCAACCGCAATCAATCTGCCTCCGAGGTATTTCCCTGTGATCAAGCGGCAGTGGAGAGAACACTGGTCACGGCCATCGCTGGTTGGCCCGTCGCACTCTACGCCGTCCATCCAACGACGTGCGGCCCCTGCCTGTGCGACGCCTCGCAGCATGATCACCGTCTATTTTCGTTCCGGGTGCCAGGCCCCTCCTCGCTCCGGCCGATGCGTCTTGCAGGAGACCCTATAAAGCGGACGCGCGCAGCAACACCAACCCTCGTGTCGGCGACGTCTCTGCCTCACACTTCCAGCCATGCAGTCCGCCCTAGCTGTCTTCGCTCTTGCTGCTGTGTCCCCGCTCTCTGTGGCTGCCGTGCCTGCGACGGGCACGGCCGCGGCGAGCTCCGCTCTGCCCAGTGCGACGTCGAACGTGGCTGGTCTGAACGAACTCGCGCACGCTGCTGGCAAGCACTACTTCGGTTCGGCGGTGGACAACACGCAGCCGGAGTTCACTGATCCGACGTACATGTCGATCTTCGAGACTTGGGATCAGTTCGGTCAGATTACGCCCGCGAACGCGATGAAATGGGTAAGTCAATGCGGGTGACGGGACCTCACAGTGCATGCACCAGAGTGACTGACCTTGAATAAAAGATGTACATCGAGCCGGAGCCGGGGGTATTCAACTTTACGCTTGGAAACCAAATAGCAAACCTTGCGTCGCAGTACGACTTAGTGCTTCGAGGCAAGTAGCATCAAGAAAAATGCGCATACACGCAAGTTCCTAACCAAATTGTCAGGCCACAACGGCGTTTGGTACGAGGAGCTCCCGTCTTGGGTCACGTCGACCGATTGGAACGCGACGGGACTCGCATACGCCGTGGAGCGTCACGTCAATGGCATTGTTAGCCAGTACGCTGGCCAGGTGTGAGTTTGCGAGGTCAAACCGTCTGAACAGGAAACTAACCAATCGCAACTAGATATGCTTGGGACGTCGTCAACGGTATGTCATCTGGAGCTCCACAAATGCAAGCATGACTGAACGACGCGCAGAGCCGCTTAATGATAACGGCACAATGCGGGAGGATATCTTCTACGATACTCTCGGCACGGACTACATCAGCCTCGCCTTGACTACTGCGCACGCGGCGGACCCGAACGCTAAGCTCTACATCAACGAGTACAACATCGAATACGTCGGTAAGTCGCATTTCATGAATTTTATAGCCGCTTGCTCAAAGTTTCTCGCAGGGACAAAGTCTACCGCGATGCAGAATCTGATCAAACAGCTCCAGGCTGATGGTGTTCCGATCAGTGGCGTCGGGATGGAGTCCCACTTCATCGTCGGCGAAGTGCCCACCACCTTGGTGGAGAATTTCCAGGCGTACGCTGATCTTGGCCTTGAGTTCGCCATCACGGAGCTCGACATCCGCATGGAGCTCCCGGCGACAGATGCGTTGTACGAACAGCAGAAGCAAGACTACTACACCGTCGTCAACGCTTGCATGCAAGTCTCGGCATGTGTCGGCGTGACTGTCTGGGACTGGACCGACAAGGTGAGCTTAGGGGACGTTGGTTTAACTGGACCGTGCTTACTATGTGTTCAGTACTCGTGGATCCCCAGCACTTTCGCTGGTTATGGAGACGCGTGCCCGTGGGACGCGGTAAGCAAAAATTAGCCTTTGACTCTATGGTACCTCTAACACCTCAATTCAGGATTACCAGCGCAAGCCTGCATACGACGGCATTGCTATCGCTTTTGAGGGCCAGAGTATCTCTTCCTAGGTGTTGGGCATCCTCATAAATTGGGGCCAGTGTTGAGCTGTTGCTACTACAATCACAGTGGACATGTCGAATTGGTATGACCAACGGAAATAAATGGATAAAGAATCCCAAAGCGAAAACGCACTGGCCAAGATGATTTGGCGGCTGACAGGCCTAGCGCATCACCTGAGCGTAGTGGGGCGCAGTACGACCTACACCGCCAAAAATCAGTGATGGCACCGAGACATGAAGTAAGCAGGCAAAGCTTATCTCATAGCTTCCATGGCGCCGAGGTCCCGATCGCCCGAATGTCACCAGATAGCTGCATGTGTCGGTCACCGACCTGCGAAGCTTAGGGACACGTTATAGAAATGTTGGGGTTATGTAGGAATTTAGATAGACAATTTATGTTAAGGAACCCTGTCAACCTATATCCCTAATGTTTACATGTTGCTAGCATGTTAGACAATGTGCCTCTGACTCGTATGTGAGCATGACCTTATCCGTCTATTGACGGATCGATTATTGCCTTAAGCTTCGCTTCACCTTTGCTAGACACTATCGAAGCCTACACACGTACCGTAATGCTCAGATAATCATAGGCGAGCACACGTGACGGAAGAGTTGGACTTTGTCATGGATTCGAGGCAGGCCGTCGTCCATGCTCGTCTCCGCCTGAGTCCGCCAGCACACTTCCGTTCCAGTTGTCACCTCACCGGCCTCACCTCTCGTGCTTCTGTCTGTTCTTCATGCCCCGCACGATGACGACTCAATCTCGCTCGCTGGCAACACTGTCGCGCCACTTATCGCCGCTGACAGCCCCCGAGGCACAGCGACGACAGGTGTGAGAGCCTGTTGGGAGCTTTGAGAGTGATTGAGGCTCGCTCAGAAGGGACCAAGGACCAAGGTGTGTCTTCATTGCTCGTATTGCTTGTATCTGCCTCCTTAAGTCCTTCTACAACCTTAGTGTGCTCGCTATCATAGAACATGCCATTAACTCACTCCAGACATTCGCGGCAATACCAAGGCAAGGCTATCTCAGCGCGGGTGCCACTTTGCTCGCTGGCAGACCACGGCCAGTTCAGTCTGGGTCTGATGCCCTTCAGTCTATGCTATGTACGTTTTCGTTACGTATCAGCTCTTTTCTTCGTTCGAACACCCTATCCGCCCAATCCCTTATGCTCAGTATTAGTACTACATCGCACACAACAATGTGACGACCGCTCGCGATGATCATAGTAATGGCATGTTGAATGTATTTGTACTGTATAATGAAATGTATTGACATAGCTGTTATCGTGTCATTTAAGCATATAATGTGCCATACCTGCGTGAGCTGAGTCGATTGAAAGGAACATCACACGAACAGCTACCCATTATGATCACCATTATATGAGCAATCACATCTTGTACATGTAACCCAGGGGGTCTTATCTCGAACTTACCTCCACAGGTGCTGACGACATTTCATCTTGGATGACCGTAAGCTGACCATCTCAACCGGCCCTCAGAGTAAGCTTATGCATCAATCCCTAAATACGCGATTTATGCATGACCGTCATCTGAGCGTCTTCTCCCCCAACCTGACGGATCTCTGCCGGGCGCCTTAGCTGGGTTACCTAGACGTCATCTCCCGAAGAAAGGGTGGTGTACATAGAATGTATGATCCTACGAGCGTCAAAGCCTTTCGACAACAAATGCAAACAACACAATGGCACTGTCCATCACTCTGCTGCCACCGGGCCCAGCCTGAGGATACCGATCGCGACGACACTGTCACTGTCTGCAAGTCTGGCTTTCCCTGTCGCGCTAGCCAACATTGATCAGGCGATTCACCAAATCGGGGGGAAGGGGGTACCCACGTCTGACAAGCGTGGATCCTTATTTGTTGAGCTGCATTTGCGACCGTACAGGGGTCACGTCCAAAGGGCTACAACCGCTCGCGGCTCCGAATGATAGCCTAATCTTCAACTGAATGGTCGCCCGACTATCGACCGATCAGAAGGTCACAGTTTTCTTTACTCTGACCATGCACGAGTGATGGTATGGCATGGCCCTCGAAGTTCGCGGTCTTGATATCCCACCACGCGGGCGGTGTCAGCGCGAATACTGATGGGCCCAGCCCTCTGGAAAGGGTGCCGTCCCGAGGTTCCTCCGCACGATGGAAAATTCGAAAACGAGGGTGCAGTGACCACTTAGCATCTCTGCATGTTCTCTACAGCTGACGCATTCGCTAGTCGTTCCACGGATTTAACCAGACTGCATGATGTGTCTCGCACGGGCGTCGAGGCTCTTGTTCAATAGATGCACCCCAATAGAACAGGACATTGGGCTCGAATACTTCCTCTGTTGCTTGAGGGTCTGGACTTATAGTCAGCCGCCGTCATGGACGTAACCCGGGCTGATGGTATATTGCTTCAATTAGTCCCCTCCGCCCTTCCGTTTTGGCTCAGCGTCGCCGTCGGGACGTGTTATATGTTCGCTCTCAGGCTGCAAATACGATACGGAGTGGCAGAACTTTCCTCAAATGCAAGAGAAATGTAAGCTTTTGATGATCGTGACTTAACATGTGGTCATTGATATTCCTATTAAGCGGGACATGACGCATGACGACTGACATGCGTATTCCTCATACGCACTCTATTGCGCGGCATCTGACATGAAGGTACCTTAGCTTGGGGTCGTCCAGTGGCCCCGGATACATTGCGGGAAGCCTGCTGGTGCGTCGTTCCCTTCGTCATGTCTCACCGCATATGCTAGAATGCATGCAGGTAGACAGCTTTTCCCTTCAATCAGCCATGAGCTATGGTCGCACGTGTTCCTCACCGCTGGCAGGAGTCGGTGGCGTCCACGACTTTAACCGGAGCGGCCTCACGTCCCCATGAGTAGGATCTTCTCATTCCTCATATATGTGCTATAAGCTTACGGTATCACAAATTGACAGCACGGAGGCACGCACCTCCATCCTCGCCTTCTCACGGCGTACTCTCCCTGAAGAGGTCGCTATAGACGCGTTCTGTTATGACTTCCTACTTCTTCGAGCCAACGGATGAGTACGACACCCGTGTTTCTTATTCTTATGACATAGTCCCCCGCATATTCATGCGGGCCTTGTCGACATCGCCGCGTGAACCTCGCCGGATTCATCTCTGCAACGTTTCCTTGCTCCGTTCATGGATCGAAGCCCGAAGTTTGGTCTTAAGGGCATCGTTTCAAAGCTCACTCAGCAGCACCTTCGTCCTTGTGCTTCACCCTCTCTTCACATCCCCGAAACCCTGGTACGGACATGAAATTCTCTCAAGCTGTGACCCTCGCCGTCCTCTGCGGCGCCCTCCCCGCCATCCAGGCTGCCGTGGTCCCCACAGCGGCCGCGTCTAGCGCGCTGCCGACTGGAACGGCGGAGGTGACCGGCTTGAACGCCCTGGCCACGGCTGCTGGCAAGCTCTACTTCGGTTCGGCCACCCAGAAAAGCGAGCTGTCGGACACCACGTACAACGCCTACTTGGAGAACAGCCAGCACTTCGGTCAGATCACGCCCGGCAACAGCATGAAACGGATGGGTCATTTCATACAGCGGTCACGGTCACCGTTTGATTGCTGAGGCCCGACTCGCCACTGAGCCTGAGCCGAACGAGTTTACGTTCACACAGGGTGACCAATCGCGGACTACGCCAAGACTAACGGCCAGTACTTGCGTGGTATGACCTAGTGTTGATATCCAGAATGGACATATGGCCTGACCCGCTACTAGGACATAACCTAGTGTGGTACAATCAGCTTCCCGACTGGGTCACGGCGAACAACTACAACGCTACCGGGTTGACGGCTGTCATCCAGAACCACATTGCCGGCGTCGCTGGGCACTACAAAGGCCAGCCGTGAGTATTCCTCTCGCTATTTGTCGTTTCAGTCTCATGAACTATCTCCTTTCAGTTGTACGTATACATATGCTTCACTTCTGAATATGCACTGACCCTAGTTCGCAAAGACGCCTGGGATGTCGTGAACGGTAAATGCCTCAGCCTAAGATCTACGTGCATACACCACTCATTGGCGATACAGAGCCGCTCAACGATGACGGCAGCTTCTGCGAGGACGTCTTCTACGACACACTCGGCGAGAGCTACATCACTATTGCCCTGCAAGCGGCGCGCGAGGCCGACCCGAATGCCAAACTCTACATCAATGAGTACAACATTGAGTACCGGTAGGCACACGCTCTGCGCCCTCGATGGTGCTCGTCCGAGTCTGAGCATCGCGCAGGCACGAAGGCCACGGCCATGCAGAACCTCGTGAAGACGCTCCAGAGCAACAACGTTCCCATCGACGGCATCGGCATGGAGTCACACTTTATCGTCGGCGGGGTCCCCACGACGCTCGTCGAGAACTTCCAGGCGTTCACTGCCCTCGGCGTCGAGATCGCGATTACGGAGCTCGACATCCGCATGACGCTCCCCGAGACCGCCGAGCTGCTCGAGCAGCAGAAGCAGGACTTCTACACCGTCGTCGACGCGTGCGTGCAGGTATCCGGCTGCAGGGGCATCACTGTGTGGGACTGGACGGACAAGGTGTGCTGGCCTCACTAAGTGTCAACTTCGTTTGCGCAGGTTGACTGCTATGGCGACAGTACTCGTGGATCCCCTCGACCTTCTCTGGTCAGGGCGCAGCTACGCCATTCGACGACGTGAGCTTTCATATCCTCCCTGTGGGGGAAGCATATTGATGAATCAACCTCTTCCAGAACTACGAGGAGAAGCCTGCCTTCGACGGCATCGTCGAGGCTCTCAAGGGCCAGAGCGAGTCGTAAATGGCTGGATGTCGACTGCTTCCGCTCAATGCTCGGCATTTTTCGGTTGACTGTACCATTGATCTGTACCATATATGCGACTTGGTATCGCAGGATGTGACTCGGATCGCATGGGTGCGGTAAGTTACCAAGCTGAGAATACAACTCTCTGCAAATGGGTCACCAACCACCTGTCTGATTGGTACGACCCAGTCGGAGTCGATGAATTACGGAATTGTGAATCAACGCCATGACAAACTATGAAATCTTGAACCTTGGGAGATCCCGTTCAGTCCAGTAGTAGCGTTTGGTGCATCGATGCCGGGTGCGCGAAGCTCTCACCTCAGCCTCGCAGCTGTAGTGTGGCAGCGAGATCGCTACTATAGTAGTGACTGGTTCGCATTCGTCTGACTGCATAGCATCCAAGAATGTGCCAGAGTCGCGGGCCGCGCCCGAGTCGTTACTACAGCATGCATATGCATAACGAACCTCGAGCGAACCCTCTCGAGATCTCTATGGTCAACCCGGAGCTGCATTAGCCGTGGCTCATGTGCGGAACTATGAATTACTAGACACGTCCGTTCGTCCGACATTCAGTTTGCGGAGTGGAAGTACCGTTTCATCGTGTAAGGTGGTACGAGTCCGGCAAGAGCGTCAAGCGAATGTTGCGCTGCGCGTGGTGGGTTCCTCGGTCGACGAGGCTGAGCTCCGGACTGACGAGAGTTTACTGCGTCTAAGCCAGCCAATCTCCGTCCTGGGGGGCAGTCAATTGCTGCGACTGAATGGATTGGACAATCATATAAAAGTCGAACGATACGATTGCATAACGTACTTATCGATTATTGACGAAGCCGAAACTGAAGCGGTGGCACCATTTTCCTTTCCCTCCTATAAGCACCCCTCCTTTGTCCCCCTCGCGCAGTGCACCCTCGACAAACGCGAAAGACACGATGTCCAAAGCCGACGCAAAAGCACAGAAGAGGCAGAAGTTTGAGGCAGTGTTCGCCACGCTACGGGATGAGCTGCTCGAACATTTCGCAGCACAGGGTATGCCGGAGGACGCAAAGCAGTGGTACCGGAGGGTGAGCAATCTCTTGCTGGACTCAGATTCAAAGGCGGGATGGAGGAGGAATTGCGTTGCATTAAGGGTTAATGGCGGTGACCAGCGCTGATACCCATGTGTATCAAATCTCTGATGGCTGGTTGGACGACCGTCCTATCAATGCACACCCTCTTGCATCATACTCATGTTTCAGCCTCCGGGACGCGCTCCTTGCCTCAGTCATTGATGTATACTCGCTCAGAACCTCGACTACAATGTACCAGGAGGAAAGCTGAACCGCGGACTGTCTGTGGTTGACACAGTGGAGATCCTCAAAGGAAGGACGTTGACGGACGATGAGTACTTCAAAGCAGCACTCCTTGGCTGGTGTGTCGAGCTGGTGAGTTCTACGCCGCTCATGGACTGCGATTGGTGTTCATGCACCATGACAGCTGCAAGCCTTCTTCCTTGTGTCGGACGACATGATGGACCAGTCTATCACTCGTCGCAGTCAACCGTGCTACTTCCGCCTCGAAGGCGTGAATCTCAATGCCATCAACGATTCATTCATGCTCGAGATGGCAATCTACTACCTCGTTAAGTCCCACTTCCGCTCGGAACCATACTACATCCATCTGCTAGAACTGTTCCTTGAGGTAAGCCTACACAATTGATCGCATTCGTCGAAGTCTCAAGCCCCCGATAGACTACCTACCAAACGGAGATGGGCCAACTGATTGACCTCATTACCGCACCCGAGGACTACGTTGATCTCAGCAAGTTCTCACTAAAAAAGTGCGCCATCGCCTCTTCTGCACATCATAGTCACTGACATTCCGCCAGGCATCAACTCATCGTCATCTACAAAACCGCCTACTACTCTTTCTACCTCCCGGTCGCCCTCGCGATGTACATGTGCGGCATCCCGCACGCATCCTCCGGCTCGTCCACCACCGACCCGTACGCGACAGCCAAGGCGATCCTCGTCCCGCTCGGCGAGTACTTCCAGGTGCAAGACGACTTCCTCGACTTCGCAGGCACGCCCGAGCAGATTGGAAAGATCGGCACGGACATCATCGACAACAAGTGCTCGTGGTGCGTCAACACCGCGCTCGCGCACGCGACGCCGGAGCAGCGCGCGCTCCTCGACGCCAACTACGGCAAGAAGGACGCGCAGGCCGAGGCGCGCATCAAGGCGCTGTACGAGGAGATGGGCGTCCGCAAGCTGTATGCGGAGTATGAGGAGAACGCGTACAAGCGCATCATCAGCCTCATCGAGACCGTCCCAGCAGAGAACTCGGCGGCGAAGCCCGGCGACGTCAAGTTGAAGCGGGAGGTATTCAAGAGCTTCTTGGATAAGATCTACAAGAGGACGAAGTAAGGGCGGACGTAAACCGCGGGTAGGCGGTCGTGTCGAGCATCTTGGTATCTACATTACGTGCGCATTGCTATATCTCAACACTGTCCCCATTGTAGTTCTATTGCATACCGAGTGTGCCCTTGCACACCAAAGTCAGGTCCACTCAATCACGCGTATTGCCACTCAGCTCCCATCATAAGGGAGCTGCAAAGCATGCTGAATGTCACGGATTCATTTGTACATAGTAGCCATAACAACAACGCGATCTTAGCGTAACATTCATCGTTGGAGTACATGAAACGAACATGAATGAGTGGGGCGGCGTGCTCCTGAGCTGAGTAGGTCAAAAGTTCGACGTTCACGACAAGCTCTGACGCTTCAATGCTTCAACGATGCCGTCGAACGCAGGCTTCTCAACGAAGTTCTGGGAACCAAGTCAGTACTGCTTGGGGCAGCTTTCCGTTAGGTGCGGAGACGCTCACGGAATCAAACGGCGTCGCAGCGCCCTGGCCAGAGAACGTGGAGGGGACCCATGAGTACTGTCACCGTAGCAGTCAACCTTCGCGCAACACACGCCGATGACGCGTGAGATAGCAGTACCTTGTCCGTCCAGTCCCACACGGTGACGCCCTTGCACGCGGACACCTGCAGGCAGGCGTTCACGACGTTGTAGAAATCCGTCTTCTGCTGCGCGAGCTGTGCGGCGGTCTCGGGGAGCGTCATGCGGATGTCGAGCTCCGTGATCGCGACCTCGACGCCGAGGTCCGCGAACGCCTGGAAGTTCTGCGCGAGCGTCGTGGGGACCTCGCCGACGATGAAGTGCGACTCCATGCCGATGCCGTCGATGGGGACGTTGTTGCTCTTGAGCGTCTTCACGAGGTTCTGCATAGCGGTCGACTTCACACCTGTGCGCCATCGTCGTTAGAGGAGTCAGGCGGAATCAACTCGGTATGCTTACCTGTGGACTCGATGTTGTAATCGTTGATGTAGAGCTTGGCATTGGGATCGGCTTTGTGCGCTGCGTTCAACGCAATGGAGATGTAGTTCTCGCCAAGAGTATTGAAGAACACGTCTTGACGGAAGCTGCCGTCATCGTTGAGCGGCTCTGCACATGCTTGTCAACGTTTGCCTCAGGTGAATTCGTCCGTAAATCATGTACCGTTGACTACGTCCCAGGCGTCTGTGTCCGGATGATATTGTCAGTATGTCGGACCGTGTTGTTATCCTGCATACTTACAACTACGGAGTGAAGGAATTTTCAGGGTCATAGGAATATTACCATGCGATGAATTGCTTACGGCTGTCCTTTGTAATGGCCGGCTACGTTTGCGATATGGTTCTCGATGACATTTGTCAAACCAGTCGCATTGAAGTTGCTTGAGGTAACCCAACTCGGCAGCTGCTCGTGCCACACCAGGTTGTGGGCTGCAGATGACGGTCGATATCTCAGGTGCTACAAGAGTTAAGCCTTCTGGCATACCACGCAGGATCTGACCGTTGCTCTTGGCCAAGTTCGCGATTTGGTCGCCTTGAGTGAACGCAAATTGGTTCGGTTCGGGCTCGGTGGCATCCTACAAGATTCGTCTACTCAGGTACTGAGCACCATTTACTGCTGCAAGCCCTACCCATTTCATACTGTTTCCAGGCGTGATCTGGCCAAAGTGCTGGCTGTTGTCCAAGAGGCTCCTGTACGTGGTGTCGCTCAGCTCTGGATTATCGGTGGCCGAACCGAAGTAGAGCTTGCCAGCAGCTTTGGCCAAGACGTTCAGGCCAGAAACCTGGGATGTTCCGGTCGGAAGGGCACCCGAAGCAGCCGGGGTAGGAGCCGCATGTGTGGCGGGGAGAGCCCCATATGCGTAGAGAACGGCGAGCGTAACAGCCTGCGAGAACTTCATGTCCGCACCAGGTTTCCGTAGACGTGGAGGAAGGGCGAAGCACACAGACTACCGTAGCAAATGAGCGAGCTTTTGAACTATGCCGTAAGGCCAGACTCCGGGCTTCAAGCCACGGACGGAGCGAGAGAAGTGAATGAAGAAGGGTGCGGGGACGTCATTATAGCGACAGGAACGACCCCGGAAGCTAGGTCATACCGTGTCAGACTGATCGTAGACCATGTGTGTTCCACCAGGCGGGTGGTAATGAGCAGCCTGGACGGTGTTACAGAGCGTCAGGTGTTCAGAAACGATCACCATGGCAGTTGTCGGCAAGTTGTCGCGATGTTACCGAGCGAGAACGGCCCGGAAACAGCGAGCCATTTTTCCGCGTCGCGATCCTGTGAAAGAGGACGCTTGACTGAAGAAGTTTTTGGTGCATGTACTGGAGATGCACGAGGAAACGAAGCACGTTGTCTGCAGGGAGGCGTCCGAAGTACGGAGATGCGAATATGCATATGGGCGTACATACCGACGCCGACAATTGCTAGCCGTTTCCAGCATACCTTCGCCCAAAATTGGGTAGCTCCAGCTAAGGCTTCGTCACGACACGACAGCAGACAACCGAGACCAAGTCACCAACTTGAGGGCCACTGGTGTCGTGTCGACTGAACCTGCTCCAGGATCCGAGTCCGCCATGCGTAAGAGACGTGCACACCCTAGCCCGGAACGATGAAAGGTTAAAGTAAACAGTCGACGACACGTACTTAGTAATATTGATAAGTGTGCCATATTGTCAACGCAAGGGACGAACGACATCACAGATTCACACTTACTCGAATGCCCGTGAAATTGCTCCGGTACAGCTTGAAGCTTGAAGCTTCCAAGGGATTCGGCTTCTGAGCTGTTTATTCGTTGCGTGTGCACACTGCAGCGAGGATGCTGGCGATGAGGCAGTTACAAGATGTGGCTTTCCACGTCGAATCAGCTACCGTTCTCTGCCTCAGAGGTGATCTTACGGGTGTATGATGATGATGAACTCTGCATTTATATACCGCAACAAGCAAACACAAATGGTGCTAAGACGCGGTCCTGACATACTACTGGGTAATACGGCAGGCAGGCTATGGTGGGGGCATCGGGGTGAGGAGATCTTACGGGTGTAGGCTCGTGATTACTAATTATGTAGCAGCACAACGGCAAGCGCGTGATTTTGACCTGCTTGCGCGCCTCGACGTCGGTCCCTTGTCTTCGACCACACACCTCAAATCCAATGCCCTCATGAGCTCTGCGCTGGACCGCCTCACATCGTTGTCATGTCGAAACTAGTCGAGACTAGTGCCCCCCTACCACTCGTCGAATTTCTAAGTACTCTGCCATCACCACTTGTCACCGCACTCGTAGGCCTTGCCCCGCACATCGTCCGAGTCAGGCGTGTCGCGCAGGTATTGAGCTGGAAGACGACATGGGAGGATAGCTGGATTGCGCTTGGGATACTATGGGGTGTATGCTTGTTTGCGGAATCGGGCGTGAGGTATGCAGCCGTGGTGTCGTGTGCCATCCGCTGACCGTCACGCGAAAGGTACCTGCTTCCTCTTCTCGCTACCTCAGGGCTGGTTTACGCAACGTGGAGGCAGAAGAGCATTCCGGGACCCATATTTGCTACTGAGGATAGCCTCCAACAGACGATCGCCGACCTCACCACCCTCCACGTCCTCCTGCCAGCCGTCTCGCTTCCTACCGCACTTCCACCGACAACAGTGCTTCTACGCGTTCTTGCCATTTCTTATGTGCCGTACCTTCTGCTCACCTTCTTTGTCCCCCTCCGCATCCTCCTGGCTGTCGCTGGAACAGTCCTGTTTACTTGGCGCGCACGTTGGGCTTCGCTCCTACGACGCGGCCTCTGGCGCAGTGCGCATGTCCGGTGGGCTGTCTACCGCGGCTGGGCCATCATATCCGGACAGGCCCCATCCCCTAACCTGGCGACCCTCCGAACCGCCACGCCAGCATCGGTAGCCTCCGCAGAATCACCCGCAGAACCACCCGCACACGCCGTCCGCTTCCTCTTCACCGTCAACGAGAACCAGCGGTGGTGGGTGGGCCTCGACTGGACTGCCGCACTCCTCCCCGGTGAGCGGCCCTCCTGGTGCTCCGCGTCTCTGCAACCCATGCAGCCGCCCGCGGCGTTCGCGCTCCCTGCGCCGACGACCGTGTACATGCGCAACGCAGATGGCACCCGCGCGAAGCGCACGGCGCGGTGGCGCTGGGCCGAGCCGGAGTGGCGCGTCGTCGTGCACAAGGAGGGCGAGCCCGCTGCGCGCGTCGAGCGGCCACTGCCGAAGGAGGAGCCTCTGAGCACGACGGCGAGTGGGGCGGCGAGGATGCTCAGGGCCGCTGGGAAGATGCGGGAGGGAAGTATAAGCGGAAGCCCAGAGCGGCCAAAGGACAAGGATAGGGAGAACGACGAGGGAGAGTATCATGTTGGAGGCGAAGATGAGGATGAGGAGGAAGAATTGTTCACGGACCCGGACGGTTGGGTGTATGCAGACAACAAGTGGGAAGGCGCGAGCGCGAAGGGTGGCATGGGCAAGGTATGCCTCTCATACATCCGTTACATGCTTGCTGATAGAACAACCATCGCAGTACACGCGTTACAGACGGTGGACGCGCATCGCTATCCTGATTGAGACTGTCGATCCTGCAGAGCCAGGCGAGACGGGAATCCAACGCGACGACGACGGCGAATACACAACAAACACACCATCCGTTGGGGTCTCGCCCGTCAATGTTACCGTGCACCCGGAATGGGAGCCTGCGCACGGCCGGCCAGACAGTCTTGACAAGAAATCACCCGCTGCGCCAGCGGCAGACGAGGAAAAGGATGGCCTCAGGAAGAGGCTAAAGGCTGCTGTGCAGATTGCTACTGCGTCCTAAGCTCGTGACTTTCTCTTCACTCTTCATGCACGATATCTACGTCAATGGTTGTAATTGTAACAGTACTACTTGTTGCATTTTGGTTTATGTATAACTGCCTATTGTTGTAATAGCTTTCAGTCCCCTTCCCATCCTTAAGAACAGGGTTTCACTCGTCCTCTTGCCCTCTTGGTGCCATTGTAGCATGTGCACATGGTCAGTATGCAGTGTGGGTGGTTGTGGTTTACCTTGAACTTTGGCCTAACGAAGACGAAGCTCAGCTAGCAGGGCATCCGGCGAAGTCATGCTTTGCCGAGGGCACTGCCAGAGGAGCTACATCCTCTTCGGGGTTGTGTAGCTGCTAGAGGGGTTTGTCGGAACTTAATGAGTACCTCCACGGCTACTTTTGATTGCTTGTGGTGGGGACTCTCTCGGCTGCAGGCTGATGCGACAGCTTTGTAGCATATTGCCAGATATGCCCCCACCTGGGAGGGAATGTTCAAGTGTCTGTTCACTCGTCGCATCGGATGCCCGTGCTTCGCGGGGGTGCTCTATGCTGCATGTCCTTGTCTTGCCACAGCCGCCACCTTGAACGGCACCTTGCTTGGCGCATTGGGCTCCGAGGGATGTGTTCAGGCGTCCGTTCCATGATCCGGCACCGTGCGGCCGTGGCGTGTCGGTGGCAGCGCTGAGGGGTGATGCGAACTCCCTAGCCAGCGAGGGCAGTCAATGCGTTGTAGGGGGTAAGTGTGATGCCGAGAGCGTGACTGTGGCCCCAGCGTCAGATGAGTGCTGCGCGCAGACGGAGACATAAAGAATGCACTTACGGATGACGGCCTCGCTGTTCGCGCACCGGAGGTAGGGGCGAGGCGTTGTTAGGAGGAATGGTAGCCAAAGCGCCATACAGTGTATGGATGGAGGTTGGTTACAGGAGGTGCACATGGGTGGAGAGGTGGACGCGGGTGGGACTCGCTTGATGCTGTTGGTCGCTTCCTCGCGCGAAGTAGGCGTATTTATACCCAAGGAGGCGCATTCAGAAGAGTCCCAGATGGCGGTCAGCTCCTCTCCGCTTGGGCCTGGTGACAACAGGTCGATCAAAGCGCATTCAAGTCCAAGCGACCGCTGGCGTGGCGCATACCAACCGATGCACCAAGATCATGATAAGGCCGCACGACTCGGGGCTGAAACAACATATGTATCTGTCAGGAGGTCATCAAAGCACAGTAAACGAAGCTCTCATACCAGTTAACGTTGCACAACGCAGCGCCATTTGCTCTCAGACGGAATCATCATCGGCTGATAACATCCTAGCGCGCGGCTTAGGATTTCGGAGCCGCCTGAGCCAGGGGGACTTCATCCCCTGAGATTAGTTCTCCGAGGCTCAGGCTATGGATTACCTGCTAACTATTGACTTACCATAGCACCGCTTGAACTTGAGCGCCGCTTCAGCGGCGACATTGTCCGGATGAGGAGGAGGAGGAGGAGGTATCCATTTTAGGGTAGTTTTCGGGCGTCTGCATGCTCTCGGACAACAACACCAAATATCCTTGGCCATACAGAGCCTTACTCTTTAGGTTGAACCACTGGATGCATCGTTTACAGGTACAGTACTGGTCTGTGTGCGTAAAACATTTTTATTCGTCGTGCTAAACCCTGCTCACGTATCTGTGTCACTTCAGTAAAAGGTGAAGTCTCACCCGTATGCTAATAGTCGCTGCCATGGCTCCTCTTCTCGAGTCTTGCAGAACACAGACATCTTGCACGCAATACTCGAACAAGCGGACGTGCAGAGTCGCAACTGTTGCATTCTCGTCGAAGAAACCTTCCGTCATTATGCCATGGAGCTGACATAGATGGTCCTCTGGGATCTCACAAGTCTGCTCGCCATTATGCCTTCGTTCCGGAAGGCGAAGAAGTATGATGACAAACATGTATGTGGCATCCTCGTCGATTACTCTTGATTACGCATTCACATTTCGGAAACGCAAGATCTTGACCGGTTTCGATTTTATTCTCGGAAAGTCCGCACGCTTGGGGTGCGCATGGAAGACCTACGCGTGGGATCACACACGCTACTCTACTTATCCAAGGCCCTCGGCGGTGGTCCTCTCGTCCCGGGCCTGCGAGTACTCGAGTGGGTTCAAAGCAGCCGCATTGACTACGATATCCTACACTTTATCTCTCCCTCAATCCGCACCCACAAAATCACAATCCCGGGCTCCTTAGACGATGAATCACTCATGTCTAGCCTGCATGAATCCTCTGCCCGCACCTTTCTCGGACAGATAGCCCTCGTGGTGCCTGACCTACAAGTCCTCGAGCTCTGGTCAACAAGCGACGTACTTCCTTATTCCATAATCCCTTTCGCCCTTACATGCCGCGACCTGCGCAGAGTCCTTTTCGGATCTCCTCAATTCAAGGGATATCATGCACAATTCTCTGCTCTCGCCTCCATCGAGAAGCTCACGGATCTCCGCATCACCGTCCTTGATGATGACGAACTTACTTCAGAGGACGTAATCAGCATTCCATTGCCTGCTCTGGAAAAATTAGCGCTTCGCTGCAGCGATACCTGGTCCGTCAAGGACGTCATACGCGCGATTGGACCCGTTGATCGACCTTACCCCGGCCTCAAGGTCTTGCGCATTGAGTTCAGTAGCAGTGCCACACATCTTTGACTTGACCCAGGTCTTGGAACCCCGATTCAGCGCGTCACTGGGAGAGCTCACTCACTTGCAACCGAGTAGATGGTCTGGACCAGGGTATCGTCTCCGCTCTCGATTTCCTTCGACCTCTGCTCCAGATGCGTAACCTGCGCATTGTAACAATCGCGACCGAGCGTCTATCCTGGTCTGATGATGGCATGGCATCCCTCGCTTCGGCGTGGCCAACGCTCGTCTCATTGAAGATCCGCTGGTATATATCGTCTTCGCTCGAGGGGTCTGAGTGCGCCATGCCAGCGATACCCACTCTGGGCATCCTCCCCCGAATTGCAAAGTCTTGCCCTCGTTTGCGCACTGCACTCAGCCTCTCCGCCTTGGGCCTGACGTGGAACGAAAGCGTCGAGAATGTCGCGAACTTATCACACACTGTCTTCGACGTCCTGTTGATCAACAGGATGTTCGCGGCTCCTTCAATACCCAGTCGCTTCAGCGCGCCCCAGGGGGCACGTGGCAAACGATACTGGACCAGGTCGAATTGCTTCAGACAGCCAGGAAATCGACGCCTAGTCTTGTGAACCGTAATCACTACTGAAGGCAGTTGAGTAGTATGTCACCTGCGTAACGCGTAGCGTTGCTCTATTCCAGAAATTCGTCGACCGGTAATCTTTGTATCCTGAATGCATGTCGACTTTACCGTCCTCAAGATCGAACAGCCGATGCCAAACCGCATAGGACACCCTCGCGTCAGCGACATCCTATGTCGTTGACCCGGGTGGCCTGGGCGTACGACGGCTGAGCTGGTCCAAGCTGTTATGCGACTCCCCCGCCTGGATGTCGATTGTGAGGAAGTAAGTAGACATGGCACCAATTTCCGCCTCTGATTCCTCCGAGAGTCTGTTGAGCGCGAGCTAATCGTGCAGTCGGTTCCAGGTACACTGTCCAGAAGATTCTTCTACCATTCTATCTGCGTCACGTTCTGCAGTCTATACGAGTCGGCGATGGATGTGGAGCACCCTGACATCGCTCACTTCGATCAATCCCTTGATCGAGTCGCTGCAGCGGCAATAGAGAGTACGTGAAATGATTTTAACAAGCCGTTGAAAGGACTCAGGCCCACTGGCAGAAGAGACGAAGACGTGAAGTCAGAAGCATGAAGGGGGCGAGTGTGAGGCAAACAAGAAGATCTGGATGCTCCTCTAATTCTTCCCATAGCACTTAAGGCGGTTGACATTAACTTGAAGCACATGGGAGGGCCTGACTTGTTGCGGCCAGACTAAGGCCCTCTGATGATCCTGATAATTTGCGCAGGCGTGTCTCGTCCTGCAGCAACCTGTTACCTCAGCACTGGTGGCGCATTGTGCGCGGGAGGAATGGTAGGAATGAGATACAGACACTTACGTGAGGCCCAGAGGTGGAGAATAGTGTCATACTCCACGAAAATGATACCAGGACTTCGTGCCGTTCCTTGATCGTGCACGAGTGCGTCTAGACTGCCAGTGCTTGTGTGCGCGGCGTTCAGATCACACGGCGACCCAATCTTGACAGCGAGATTTGAAAATTCGCGCATCCGATCGCGTCGAGGGCAATGTATCGACCAGGGACAGACGAACGTTCGGCGAAGTACATAGGGACCCGGGAATGATACCCGTATTGCACATGCCCGATTTTGTCGGCAGATACGTATTCTCGTCCCCCCGGGCCCTTCGGCGGCGTCTGAGAGGCTCGCAGCAGCTCTCGGGCCTGCGGACCTATACGAAATCCCCTCCGATATCAAATGCAATGTCAGTGTACACCCTGACAATGGAGGGGGCGGTGACTGAGTGGTAGATATTATTGGCTCACCGGTACACGGTCTGCGCAACCTTGCTTCGACCCCCATTCGTGTGCGGGGTGAGTTTCGGCCGTGATTGGACGGCCGGGTGACCCTGGGGAGCGTGCATATCACATCCCCGCGCGCCATGCGTAGGCCACCGCGATCGGTAGCCGCTCGCCTGAGGAAGCTCAGAAGAGGAGCCCGCGTCCGAGTCTCACAAGTGCCGAGATCGTTGCTGGATCTTCCTCTGGAGCCGATCGAGGAGACGAGCCCCCTTGCTTCCGAAGATCTATGGTGTGAGTGGTGAGATGCGTGGCGCTTGAGCACGCCTGTCCGGTGGACCTTAGCTAGCCGCGAAGTACCACAGACTGCCGCCCACACCATATGCTCCAGACTTCTAGCCTGTATCGCGAGGAATAAACTTACCAGAACACAGGTCCTGAAGAAGCAAAGCTCTTGCAATGCATTACTTACAGCTGAAGTCCGGACCCCAGTCTAAGGCTACCCCGGCGCCATAAATCGATTGCGGCGCTTGCCAGCGTTCGGGCAGGGATAGAGCAGAGCAGAGCCTACTCGTGCGCGTGCTGGAGTAATCACCATGGAGCTGTAATATGACATGAGCTTGGGAAAGGGAAACAGGGGCCGGTAACATACAGGGTCTACCGCAGACGCACGCATCGGAGGCCGTAGACTTTGCGCCCTCGCACTTGGGGGATCACCATAAAGGTCGGAAAGTTAGAGGTGCAGATCTACCGGTGTTTTGCAGTCAGGGAGTGTGAGCGCCATGACGCCAATGTTTCGGAAGGTTCTACCGTCTGTTATCAACAATCAACATGTCAAGAGGAAATCAATGCTTAGTAGGAGCCGTCGTACCTTACAGGAAGCTTCATTGGGACGTAGATTCTGCCACATGTCTTGGAGGCTCGCGCATACGATACGACCGACAGGGTCAGGAGCCCCGCGCAAACATGTGAGCTACCAAAGCGCTAAGTCATTGGCGTCAACTCACCGTTGCACCGAATAAATGGCTTCAATGACGCTCGGGGCTTGATTTTGAGCATCGTATTATTGTATTGAGGTCTCCCGTGCCGCTGAATTGTTGGAAGGCACCTCGTTTGCCGACGCTACGCTAAACTTATCAAGGGCCAGAAAAGGAGAATCGCACAGTATCGTCTTTCCTGGAACCGCTCCGCGAAGACTGAACGCTTTCGCGCCTGTAGGTTCTGACGCCACTCGTGGATAACTACATGTTCGGTGGTACACTCGGGGTCGTGCACTAGACCACACCAATCCCATCCCAGTAAGTCTCTGTTTGCGGGTAGTCAGTAGAGCATCAATCACCAGCACTTGACAACGTAACATCCAGGGATACGTCTGAGATCGTATCCCAGGAGCTGCAGCGCTATGCATTCGATCGAAATAGATCTTCTCGGGAATTCTGCGGGGCGTATTTATCGTACTTCTGCCACTACGGGGCTAAGACAGAGGCTTACAGGGGCAAGGTATCTCCGTACGGCGTTAATTGTGAGTTCCAGTAGCGCATTGACGGGCAGTTACTCACAGGGACACTCCATCGAATAACAAACAGGGGTCACGGTGCCATTCGGGCGGCATCCTCAGGGACCAACCAGCAGGTCATTTGAGACCAATGCAATGTGGGGTACTAAATCCAATGCAACAATCGCGCGTCATTGAAGAGGCCTCGTATGGTGCCACCCAGTTGGGAAAGTGAACATAGACGCACCGATGGCCCTGTCGGCGATGGCTCTGGTCTATATCACCGGTAGCCTGTACCAGGTACCTGAACTCGCTTCTGGGCTTCCCTGAGGCCAGATGCATTCATTTGTTGTCCATTTCAAAGTGGTATATGCTGCATTTTGATTCGAACTTGATCAAAATGCAGGAGGGTGACTAGGGATGACTCGTTCCACGGCATGGCGGTCAACTTTCGAGTTGAGTGTCAGTTACTATTAGGCGCGCAACACAGTCCCAAGCGATTCGTGTCACGTGGTCGCGAGGCTCAGACTGATGCGCGCGCGCACGTCCGAGTCTAGCCACCGCCTGCTTCGTACGCTGTAGCCATCCCTTGGTCCATCGTCGAGGAGATCTTCAAAATGTCGCTGTCAATATTCAGGAGGCTAGCTCTTCAAAATGCTCTGCGAAGGCCAGTGATGATGCGTGCTAGCCGCTTCATAGGGACAGCGAGCGAGGGTGCCGAAGGTGAGTTGCACATCGACGGCTTACGGTAATACATGGTCGACCTGACAATACCTTTCTGTGTCAGACTTGCGCTCCAAAATCACTACCGAGCTGAAAGCAGCGATGAAGGTAACGCCGACGTGCTCGCGCCCTCGCTAACTCCGATTTGACACGTCTGCCAGGCGAAAGATTCCGCGAAATCAACAGCACTACGGGTGAGTCTTCGTCACTGCTAGTCAGGTGTTCGTAGCCTGACACTGCGTCGGCTACCAGTCCCTTCTATCTGAAGTCTACTCAGTAGACAAACTGCCTCAGAACAAGGACGGGGTTGTCAACTCCGGTGCCATCGCAGGTATCATCAGGAAGGCAGTCGAACGTCGAGTGTGTCCTCCATACTTCGTTAATATCTCACCTGCATTCTGATGGACTGCCAGCTGGATGCTGCGGACCAGTATGAGAAGGCGGCGCGACCGGAGCTAGCCGTGAAAGAGAAGCAGGAAGCCGAGGTTCTGCAGGGCCTGCTCCCCCAGCAACTATCAGAAACAGAAATCGACAGCATCATTCGAGAGGTCGTCGCCGAACACGAAGACGTCGATGTTATTACGGACCCGCACGCAAAACGGGCGCAGGGCATCGTGATGAAGTGGTTCTACGAACGAGTAGATAAGTCAAGAGCAGAGGGACAAGTGCTGAAAAAGCGGGTCGATGCATTCTTCCTCGAAGCCAGGGCGCCTCCTGCATCTACATGACCTACGAGCCGGAATGCTGATTTATATTGCTGAATACTTTACACGATGCATGCGTATAATGGAAACCCTCCTCCGACATAAAACAATGACACAGCTATGCGACAGCCATACGGCCCGGAATGCTACACGAAATGGAACGATGCGTCGGCACGAGTGCCATAGTGCATCATTCTACTGGCTACACGTCTGCTTACACGGCACTGCTCGACGCGGAGCCCGCTGGCGCTGGCGTTTGAGCGGGTCCGACGGGAGGCGCAGGAGCAGGCGCCTCTGACGCAGCTGTGACCCCGTCAACCTGTCGCGCAGGGAATGCAGAACCCGCCGGCTCGCCTGCCTGGCGTTCCTCCGCTGGGGCAGGTCCGGCGTGCTGCCTCGCCGGTGCAGGTGCAGGTGCAGGCGCGGGCAGGACGCTACGGACGCGTGTCAGCTCCTCGATGCACCGATGCACGGCGCCCGACACGCCCTCCAGGACACGCAGGCGTTCGTCGATCGCCTCGCGTGTGACGCGGTCGAGCCGCGCGAGCTGCTCATCCGTCAACGTCGCTGGCAGCTGCGCAAGTGGAGGCGCCGTCGAACCTGAAGCGCGCGAGGACTGGTGGATCTGCGATGCGGACCGCGGCCCCCGGGCCTGCGTGGCTTGCGGGCGGAAGGACGGCGTGTGGTGGTTGCCATATGGCACATACGACGCCGGGTGTGGCGGCCGCGAGAACAGGTCGTAGAGTGGAATCAGGGCAGGCGCCTCCGGGCGCCCGTTCGCTGGCTGGGAGGGATCCCTCTCGCCTTGACCTGATGGAGCATCTGCTGCAGGCACAGCGGGCGGAGCGCTCGCCGACGTGGACGTAGATGTGGATGGTTGTGATGCGTTCGCATCAAATGTAGTCGAATTCGGAGGTGTGAGCCCCAGTCTACGCAGCGTTGCCTGCGCTACCGCTTCCCTCGGCGTTGGCGCGGACGGTTGACCGGCGGTCGAAGCTGCCGGGTTCGTGGTGGGAGTAGGTGTCGGCATGTCAGGGCCCGCAGGGTCTCCCTGAGTTGTCGGGTGATCATTGGTAGGAGCGCTACCTGACTGACCGGGAGACGACGGCGTATTCGTTGGCGGTGCGGGACCTTGTGCTGGAGCGGGTGGCTGCTGTTGATGCGGTCCGTTACCGAACCATCTAGGGTCAACGCCCCATGGATGCCAGACGCCATCAGGCCCGTAGAACCCCCTGAAGAGCGGCACTGGCTGTTGCGGCGGCATGTTGGCTTGTGGGGGCATCGCATAATACAGTGGAGGCTGCGCAGGCATCCAGCCAAAGTTCTGTGGCTGAGGTTGGCCAGGCGCGAGAGCTGGAGGTACCCCCTGTGCGTTTCCGAAATGCCTGAGGGGATCAGCGCCGGGAAGCGGGACACCGAAGAAATTGTTGAGCCAGCCCATACCGCCCCCCGCTGGCGCCTGACCTGCCTGTGGAACTGCACCAGCTTGTGGGGGAGCAGGACGAGCTCCACCCTGGCGCCCTTGCGCCTGGCCTTGCGCTTGGTTCTGGTCATTGGTGTCTAGAACTGTACGACGGCTGCGAAGAATGTATCAGGCGATAATAATGAGGATGCACGAAGGGCAAGAAACAATAGACTTACCACGTTGGGCAACTTTGTTGACGTTCCAGCCAAGAACGCAGGCACTGGAAATGGAATATGTGGCCGCAAGGGAGCTTCTTCGCCGTCATGTTGGGACCCTCGGCATAATTCGGCGCCTGATCATCGGCATTTCCCTCGCCAGGTTGAGGCTGGGCATTGCGGGTATACATCTCTTCGCGGCAGATGATGCACGTCCGATCGGACATCTCTGACAGCTCCGCTTCCGTTGCGTCTGGGTACCGACGATCCATATCCCGGGTGGCGTTGTGGTATCGCACGAGAGCTCGCACGCGGGTGATGAAGGAACGGGCGGTAAGATAGACGTCGCGGATGATGTTCAGTGGGAGCCCATAGAAGGTCATGATCAACATGAAGAATGTCAGGTAGGTGATGAGCTTCAAGAAGTCTGCGAAAGAACATTAGCCCGGAGCCATTGGCAAAAGATACACATCGATACAGGCCTGTGAACAGCTCGATGTAGAAGATATACATGCTCTTGTTCTCCATCGGCGGTGCGTTCTCGCCTCCTCTGGCGCGCGCTCGCCGATAGTCAATGACAGACAATATGTATCTTGCCATGGAGTTGAGGGCGCTTGCCATCAAGATAGCGTACTGCCCCCGAGGAAGGTCAGTTTTGGCACTGTGCGTGAATGGACGGGACACACCTCGCTTGCGAACAAAACCATGCCATTCACACCGTGATTTAGGGTGCTTTCCACCGCGAAGGCGAACATCACAAGGTCCACGGCCCAGAGAAGAACAAACAGGGTGTTCATACGAACGTGGAAGAGAAGGGGAGGGCCTGGGTACGTGATTTGGTCCATCTTCGCGACCGTATCAGTACCGTTTACACACCTTCGGGGACCGGACACGCATGCGTACCGTTTCCACACGATCAGCCATGAGCCAGTGGAAGCACTTGACGAACAGGAGGAAGCCGAACATGATCACGAAGGGGATGTCAAAATCGTCGCGGAAGATGGTGAATGCCAGCAGAGATTCCGTGACGAAGATCCATGTTTGGTCGTACAGCCTCTGCACCAAGTCTTAGCTGCGCCCCGCTAGGTGAACGCGGTACGTACCTCTACCTCGCGTGCCTGCAGGGGTCCAAAGAACACCTGTTGCAAGAGCCTTCCGGAACCCAGCGCGAGTAGAACGCCGGTGTTGGCTAGAACCTGTGAATGCCGGGTCCCTTCAGCCCTGGCTGGGATATATGCGTGCCCGAGACGCGCACCAAGACACTCCGACTGCTTTTTGACAAGTATATCGTTACCGAGTAGAAGTTGCTGTAGTTCCGACACGCGTTGGCGATAGTACCGACGAGTAGTAGGACACTGAGCAGGCAGTACAATGCGATGCGGTTGGAGGTAACGAGCGAGGTGAGCGGTTGCAGCCGCTGCCGCACGAGGTCGTTGACTGGCATGGCGAGGGCACCCCGGCTCGAGTGCCAGAAGGAGAGGCGTTGGGGTGCTGTGTGAGACGAGACCTGCGCACGAAGTTCGAGGAAGGCGTGTGCAACCCGAGTGCGGCGGCGAGCGAGAGAACGTCACCTCACGCGCCTTCACGCGCCGACGCGACGTGGCAATTTCTGCAAATAACCAGATAACGGCAGATATTGCTTCCTACTTGAAATTATGTAGTAATGATATCAGCCTGTCTGCCAAGGCGCTTCTTCGGTGTTGGCCGAGCTTCCGAGAATGGAAGGCGTATAAGAAAGCTAGTTACCGCCCGGGGATGGGCCGCAACATCTCAGTCCATAGCCGTGGCGTCTGTCCTGACTGTGACCAGATCTCATCCTGCGGGCACCTTTATCTCCCTGCGCCTCGGCCCGTACCACCTGCCATAGCCGGCTTCTAAAGCGATTGCTACCTCGCTCTTTTGCGCCTGGGGTGACGTAGGCAAGTACCGATAACCAGAGGATAACATGCCAGACCAAGCTCAGCCCCAATATCCAATGCCAATGCATGCTTGCACGATGTCAGGCCTTCGGTGCTGCTTTGTGCCCGCTGAGCCATGCGTCTCGCATTACAATTCAGCGGCGCAGAGCGACATGGTGGGTGCACGGAAAACATACGTAGGGCAGGCGCTCGCGCTAAATGTCACCCTTGAAGTTCTGATGGGGGCCCTCAGGCGCCCACAAGCGCTGCATGAGGTAAAGCGTACAACGAGCGCTAGTCGGTAGCGGACTCCTTGCTCGAAAGGTAAGGCAAGGGACCCCGCGTTTCACGCTCAGCATGTGCGCGAGGCAAATACTACTCTTCAGGGGCAGCAAATCATCACGATTTTCCCCGTCCGATATTCTCGATTCGCATTTGCCGCAGTGTGCTTCTCAGGCGGCGCCACGATGGACTACTTATAGGTCCCCTCTTCCACCCTCCTGAAGCCATCCCACCCACTGAACATGTCCCCCACCGAAAAGCAGCCCTCTGGTCTGCGTAACCGCACCCCTCCCGTCGAGCCTCGATGTACTCAAAGCAAGACCGCCCCGGCCTCCCGAAGGCCAGCGCCCGCGAAGTTGCCCAGTGGTGCTACTCCCGCGAGCCGGCCCTTGTTCGGAGTGACCCGCACAAATCTAGCCTTCCTCGCTGCTTCTTTGACGCTCTCGCTGTATGCCATACTCCGCTACCGATCGTTATCAACTTTGCCGGAGTCGTATGCCCTATGCTCCCCCGATGGCGCCAATATCTTCACTGTTGACGACGCGAAACCCCGAGCACAGTGTCTCGTGGTGCATCGCTCACACTTCATCGACGTTGGAACGCTAGGTGCGCGCTCCGGTACTGGTAGATATCTGACACAGTGACCAACGCCTGTGTTTGTAGACGAGGTCACCACGCGTTGGGCAGACTTTGCCTACACATCGCGTAACACCTTGGACGTCTTGCCTGCAGATCTAGAGGTTCGCTACCTCTCTGCTGGACATGTTGTGGTGCCTGGCTTGAGCGGTAGGTACTGGCAACTGGCTGGGAGCTGTCAGTGCTCACATACGTACAGACTCCCATGCTCACATATTGGAATACGGCGGGATGAAGGTTATTCCCCTCGAGGAGACACGGGATGCAGAGGGTGTGCCTGTCGTACACATTCATAGCACGCCTATGTTGACTATTCAACAGAAACTGTCCTCAGGCTCAAAGAATACATACTGGGGCATCCAGATATCTGCGACGACGAAGATAAGTTCATTGAAGGTTGGGGCTGGGACCATACGAAGTGGAAAGATGACACCTTTCCTACATCGGTCGGTAGCTTGCCAGTGTCCCGAGGATAACACGCTGAGTCTCGTGAACCTTAGGCACATTTCGAGAAGGATCCTTCGGTAGCTGGCCGACGCATCGTGCTGCAAAGCAAGGACATGCATGCGCTATGGGTCTCGCCTCGAGTGCTCCAATCGATCGGTCCTCTACCCAACGAAGTATCGGGCGGCTTGATTGTCAGGGATGCATCCGGCGAACCGACAGGTACATATACTTTCAATTAAGGTTTGGTCGAACTCATTCGTATCTCGCAGGCGTCTTCCTGGACAATGCTCAGGCACTGGTCGAGCGGCCAGATCCGACACATGAGGTGTTGGAGGCGCGCTTTAACGCGACAATGAAGGATGCACTTGCAGCCGGTTTGACCTCGATCCACGATGCCGGCTTCGACCCTATGTCGCTTAACTTCTTCCGAAGGTGATTGACCAGTCACTTTAGGTGTGTGAATCGGTACCGATAGACTGACATCGCTGCCCCTAGACAAGCAGACGACGGAAAGCTGCCGGTAAGGGAATCTAGGCAGCACTCGAAGCGCTAAACTTAGCCTGTATCCAGCTTCGCATATACGGCATGACATTCTTCGACGAAACGAAGGCCTATTGGGGGAATCACACCCCTCAAATCATCGGTGCTGGAAATAACAGGCTTACGGCTCGCAGTGTCAAGATCTTCGCCGATGGTGCGTATGACGCAGTAGCCTCGCTTCTCCATTGAGGTTCACTCGTTATCAGGTGCTCTGCGGACCGGTTTGGCGGCGGTATGTCGCTGACTCTCGACTTATGACGACATGCTAATTCTAGCGCGCAGTTGTATGAGTCGTATACCGACAACCCTGGCACTCGTGGTGTGATGCGTATCGAACCGGAGATCCTCAACACGGTGATTCCTCAATTCATGAAGGACGGCTGGCAGGTGGTGCGTTGGCGGCTTTGACGTGGTCTCATCTCCGCGTTCGTCTGATGACCCGTCAGAACGTCCACGCGATCGGTGATCGCGCAAACGGCATAGTTCTCGACGCATTCGAGGAGGCGCTGAAGGAGGCAAACGTGTCTGCTCTCCGGCCACGTCTTGAACACGCCCAGATCCTGTCCCAGGCGGACATGGCGCGGTTCGGCAAGCTTGGTGGTACGTGTTAACGTTCATTTCTCGGACCGTCCTCTCGGCAGCAACTTACTTCCGGCCAGTTATTGCCAGCATCCAGCCTACACACGCGTCCGTAGCATCTTTCACTGATCATCCGGCAGGATATATGGTACTGAAACCCTGTTCCAGAACGGACGATATGTGGTACGGCGAAGAGCGCCTGGTGAGCCTCACACGGTCCTCGATGACTGAGAAAGTCACTGAGCTAGTCGCAGGGTCCTGAGCGTGTCAAGGGATTGTATGCGTTCAGAAGCATCCTCGACAACGGTGCTCGCATCACTCTGGGCTCGGACTTCCCTGTTGAGGGAGTCAACCCACTGGCAGGCTTCTACGCTGCGGTCACACGACTCTCGCAGGATGGCCGCTCTCCACATGGACCTGGGGGCTGGTGTGTAACCTTCGGGCCCATGACCCGCGTGTATACCAAGTTTGACGCCGTTGTGTAGGTTCCCGGAGCAGCGCATGACGCGCGAGGAAGCGTTGAGGGGTACGTCATGCTAGAATAAGCCACTTGGTTCAATTTACTGAAATTTCTTCTTTGACTCGATGCAGGTATGACGATCGACCCCGCTTACGCCTCGTTCTCGGAAGACACGCTCGGGTCCATTACGCCTGGAAAACGAGCAGACTTCGTCGTTCTCTCGCAGAATATTATGTCCGTTCCCGTGGCAGAAATAATGAAGACGACGGTCGCTGCCACGGTAATCGACGGCAGGCCTGCATACGGGGCAATATGACCCATGTGTCAGGCTGCCTGGATACGGTTTTAAGTGGTCTCTTTGCTGGATACCCGGACTGATGATAACCATTTGGTGTAGAGAGATGGACAGCCGGCAGTGAGATATAAATATTCACCCCGCATGTACCATCGCCTACTAGTACTTGTATCGTGTATATACCCCGAATACTTCTCCTCCTATCTATCAAAATTATCAGCCTGTGCGTGGAGGTCGAAAGGCTGTACCCAATCACGACGCGACCACGTGCACGTGGTTGGTGTCAGCGGTTCCACGCCACCCGCGCGTCTGAGTCGCGTCTTGACTCTAGCCACGACACTTGTCTGCTCGACCTTGCTGCTATCTAACCCAACTGCTCTTTTCCCTCAACATATGCCCGAATTCATGAACCCTCATGCGGGAGACAAACGAAAATCAGACCTTCACGACCTCAACTCCGCTAACCGGAAACGAGCCACAGTAGGGTCCCCAAATGAACGTAGGCCTGGCAACGGCGGGCAGTCGCACAAGGACCAGTATTGGATGGTCCAGTGGTACGCAGACAGATCTCTGTACAATCTTTTTTCTCATATCCGCTGGCCCTCAGGCGTGCGCCCCAGTATAAGAAACATAAGACATGGGATGGCGATGCTGTGTTACAAGTAATTGGTAATACATGCACGCTTTTTGACAGTACGGACGGTCGGCAGTGCGTAGACTGCAATTTAGGTGGCTGTATGCACATGCCTTACTTTGCGGCATAGGTTCACAACGGGACGAGCCCACGGGATCGAATCTGTAGACGCCCTCGCCGAAGGAGTCAACCTTACTGTCGGTAACAAGGAGCTTGAGATCGACCACGTAATCCCTCGCAGTGATTTCATGTCGGGTATATGCTTCCAGAACGGGCGCACTGGATGCTCCTCGCCCGCCTCTGGCCCATCGATATCCGTTGCCGCTTCCAAGCCATATGCTCCCCTCAGGCCGAAAGCGATGAACGGTTTCAAGGCCCCAACCAGGGTTGTGGGTCTGGCCCCACCCGGCAAGGCCATCGAACTCGAGCCTGTTGACCTTGTGAAGGGTAATAAGGCGTCCTCTTACAGCAAGCCACAGGCCTCCTTCTGGACCGCAAATTGGTAAGTCGTCATGCATGGCTTCACCGCCCATCGATTTGTCATGCTTCGTTATGAACCATTTCATCATGGCTTCAGGAAGCTGGGAGGCATAATTTGCCATAATGCATGCCTGATGCGCGCTCCGCGGCACGAGTGTACAGCGACGGGTGTAGACCTTCCCCTTGCGCATACATCTCGCCTACTGCCCGGCCCGAAATAGGCTGCTGACCAGCGCTCACTGCAGGCGGAAACCGCAGCAGAAGAAGCACAAGACATGGGACGGGGATGCGTACGTGAGTCTTCGCGTGGATAAAATAACACTCATATCTGAGAAGGGCATGATGTGAGTTACCGTAATAACCTTGCATGCGGTTGCGCTAACTTCGAGTCCAGCCTCGGAACGAAGAAGTGGGAAGGCCTTCCACTGTACAGTGGTTATTCTACATACATCGGCGGAAGAGAGGTGGAGCTGGACAGCCAAGTATCTGAATCTGATCTACCGGCCATCGTCGGATCGTCCATCGAGGCTAGCGTAGAACCTGAGCTCGACAGTCCGCCACAGACGCCTGCTCGGCCTTCCTTTCTCGTCAAGGCTCAAGAGAATTCGGCGGACACAGGCAGCAATCCACCGGTGAACTCCCCGGCGGCGCTCAAGAATTTCATTCCACCGACGTCGTTCTATGGGAAGGCACCTGCAAAGCCGAAACCACGAGGGCCGCTGTAAGGCATCTGTGCCCTTCGCACTGCTTTCCGTGCGCTGACCGCGCGAGCGACAGGCATGACCCTGACGCAGAATGGGCGGTGGTGATGAAAGCGCCGACAAAGGAACATGCCGCGAAGCATAACAAGAAGTACAGTACTTTCTCTCATTCATCCCGTGTAGTCCCGCTTACCATGACATCAGGAATCTACCGATTGTCGACATTGTCGTTGACCCGATCCTTGCTCGGCGTCTCCGTCCCCATCAGGTGGAAGGTCTGTACTCGGTCATCCAAGCTTTCTCGTGCGCTCAACGCTGCGTTTCTAGGAGTCAGGTTTCTGTACGAATGTGTGATGGGTTTGCGGAAGCATGAAGGGCACGGATGTATCCTAGCCGACGAAATGTAAGTGCAAATTACTGCATACCGCTCTGGCCGGGTGCTAACCTTTCTTGCCTACCAGGGGCATGGGTAAAACACTCCAGGTGAGCGCTGATCAATGGGCCCGGGGCATTCGGCTCCCTTACTCATTACCAACAGACAATCACTCTATGCTGGACGCTCCTTAGTGCGTGTAGTGCATATATCGCATCTCCTCGGTCGCTAATATTCCTCGCATATATTCAGAGCAGAACCCTTATGCGGGAGCGGGTCCGGCTGTCGGGAAGGTACTGATCGTCTGCCCAGTGACGCTCATCAATGTACGTACTCCGAAACCTCGTCGGTATGCGCCATCTCAAACGTCGTCTGATCGCACAGAACTGGAAGAATGAATTTCATAAATGGTGTGGTTGTACTGTGGTAACACTCTTCCTAGCATCGGTTTCGTCCTGACGCCGTGTCTAGGCTGGGAAGGGATAGGCTGGGTGTGATGGTCGGCGACAAGGATAAGGCCTCAATCAAGCATTTCGTGAATTCGTAAGCGCTCGTCAGAAGCCACACTTCCCGAGGGCAACGCTAACGAGGCCAATCCGGATACGGCAGGAAGGTTCACAATGTTTTGATCATTGGTTACGAACGTCTACGTACAGTCATGTTAGTCTTCGGCTCATACTGTTGCTGGTGCCGTTGACGCTGACAGGTCAACTAGCTCTGACCTGGCCTACTCCAAGTAAGTAGTATGAGCTCCCGGGCTCGTGATCTTAGGCTCACCTTTTCCCTGCGCAGCCCACCGATTGGCCTCATCATCTGTGATGAAGGTGCGCATACCGACATCTACCTGGAAAACATCTCATTCAATGGTGATTCTAGGCCATAGACTGAAATCCGCCAATAACAAGACGTCTACAATGTTCGAGGCGCTCCGGACACCACGCAGAATCATCCTCTCGGGAACCCCCATTCAGAACGACCTTGGAGAATTCCACGCAATGGTGAACTGTTCCCGGGCCACACATAGGCGCTGACGTGCTGATTCTTCTGATCACAGGCCGACTTTTGCAACCCGGGGCTACTGGGTGAGCGTGACGTGATCGAGAGTCCCTACTTCTTCCGCTGCTAACCAATATCATATTCAAAAGACGATTATAATACGTTCCGCCGCGTCTACGAGACGCCAATCCTCAAGAGCCGAGCGCCCGGTTGCTCCGCAAAAGAGACTGAGTTAGGCGAGGCGCGGTCCGCCCAGGTGATTTGCCACCGTCCTCCGCTCTCCATCGGATTCAGTTTACCATTTGCATATAGCTCTCTGCGATAGCACGAAGCTTTGTCTTGAGGAGGGAGGCGACTATTCTGAAGAAGTACCTGCCGCCCAAACGTATGTCGTGCTCCACTTCCCCGCTCCTGGGGCGGACTAGACTCATGACGCTCCCGCTGTTGAATAGACGAATATGTCGTCTTTGTCACCCCGACCAAGCTGCAGCTCGCTATCTTTAGCAAGATCCTTTCTGCCGACAAACTGGACAATCTCGTCCGGAACTCGACTGCAGAGTCGCTGGCACTAATCAATATGTTGACCAAGATTAGCAACAGTCCGATCTTACTGAAGGCCACACTTGATCAGGCGAAGAATAAGGCCGGGAGCGGCGGGGATGCAATCAAGCTCCGGGCAATTGAGGAGGCTGTTACCCTACTCCCCGAACGAGCCCGGGTGGAGGACGTCTCGCTCAGCGGTAGGCTACCTCGATTAGCGGTAGGACTCGTCTGTATGCTGACATAACGCTAGGCAAGCTGACTGCTCTTGCAAACCTCCTCAATATACTGCGTACTGTGAGTCTTCATCCGGCCCGCACCAGTGGTGTATTTTCTAATATGGCGTCTAGCAAACCGACGAGAAGTGTATCATCGTATCGCATTATACATCCACGCTCAACATCGTAGAGGCGTTTTGCAAGAGCAAGAATTACTCGTACCACCGGCTCGATGGGTATGCTGTCCCCTTAAGATTGAATCTGTGTATATTGATTCGAGGGATTTTCGTTAGGCAAACGCCGCCACAGAAGAGACAGGAGTATGTCAATGACTTCAACAAGGCCCCACAGGCGAAGAGATGTAAGTACATGCCATCGAGTGCATGACACCCGCCGACTCATCCCTCGAAGTCGTCTTCCTGCTGAGCTCCAAGGCTGGTGGTGTGGGTTTGAACCTCATCGGCGCCTCCCGATTAGTTCTGATCGACTCGGACTGGAACCCAAGGTGTGTACGGCTGTCCTGTTCCCATATGATTGCTTACATTCTGTAGCCATGACTTGCAATCTATGGCCCGAATACACCGGTAAAGTAGTATGTTATGACCCAGGTCCGGCGTGCTCATGCTCTTGTAGTGACGGTCAAAAACGACCTGTATTCATCTACCGTTTCTTGACTGCCGGCGCGATTGATGGTACGCATACGTGGCCCTTCGTCGTGCTCGGTGGGTGCTGAGTGAGATTGCAGAGAAGATCTATCAACGCCAAGTAACGAAATTGGGCCTCAGTGACTGTGAGCACATTGCTCTACTGCCACGGTCCTGGTTCGCGCACTGATTTGTTTCTTCACAGCGCTGATGGGAAACGTGAGATGCCGGCTCTCCTCCAGCATCATGTACTTGTTTAAACTTACATCACTCGATTGAAGGGCGGAGAGTCGTCAAAGTCGGACTCCTTCACTCGCAAAGACGTAAGTCGATGTTGGCTCTTACAAAGAAGCACAGTCAACTTAATCCTGTACGTCATTGACAGCTCCAAGATATCTTCACCATATATCCGCACACGGCATGTCATACGCATGACCTACTCGAGTGTCCCTGCGAATCGTCGGGTGCGATGAATCAGGATGCCGTCCCAAATGCCGACGATGGGGACGATGATGCAAGCGATGATGAAGGGGAGCAGCACACGCACTTCATGTCCGCTTCGCAAGTGAAACCTGAGCACATCGAGAAGCTCGACAAAGCGGTATGTCCTGTCTTGATGCAGCGACCCGAAGCGCCTGCTTAAAGTTTGTGTAGTACCTGAAGCAGAAGAAGGCGCAGTTGGCCGCCTTGGGAAAATGGACCCATATCAACTGTCTGAAGCGGAATGCTCGCGAGGCCATCCAAGATGACGTCCTCTCGAAGATGCTGTACGTGAGGCCGTCGCCGAAGCAGGCGTCTGCGGCCAGTCAATCTCGACTGGAGAGGCTCCTTGATGCCATAGACCTTGAGACGGTCATGGCAGAGAGCGAGCCTGATCCGACCGTCGATGCGGTCCCAGGAGGCACCGTGTCATTCCTTTTTGAGAGAGGGTTGAAGGACGTTGTGGACGATGCCGAAGAGGAGCAGGAAGATACCAGCTAGATCTTGATGATACCATAGCTTGCTGTTGCCTCAAATCGGATGGCACGGGCATTTCAATGATGTGTCGAACGACCGCAGCGCACTGTATCAAGTATCAGTATATCGGCCGCATTCGAACGTGACATGATAGACCTCTCCGAGTCAGGCTACCAGTACCTCATGCGTCGGACGATTCTTATGATCATATGTTCGTCTGCACGCAGACCCTGAGAGCATTTTCGTGAGACATGAGAGGGCAGTAAGGAGATTGAAGTCTCGAAGTCCTCCAAGCGTGAACCATACATCCAGTGTTTCTTCTCGACCCACCATTTTTACAATTGAAAACCCCTAGCAAGAGCGCCGCTCCATATCTCGTCAAAGTGGCAATACTGGCACATGCACAAGGTGTCCCAACAGGCACCGGTGCGTCTGCACTGCCAGTGAGCGGAAACTGAGGTGAGTCAGGAATCTCATTCGGTGTCCCAGCCTACTGCCGTTTGCATCATGCTGTTCACAATTTCCGTCATCGAGTTGTCGTGCCTGTACTGATATCTGCGCGTGACACAATCTTCACTTCAGGAATACCCACTCGTCCGTCATCGAGTCGGAGGTAAGGGCACTCCGGGCGGCGTAGCCAATAGCGCGAGCCAGTGTCCTAAGACTCCTCACACGGTATGTATGGTCGCATTCAACTCAAGAAGCACTTTGGAGTCTGTCTACCTATCTGTGTTGATACTCGGACTCACACCCGGGCCGCCGGCGGAGCCTCGATGCTTGAACAGAACTCTACCGGATTTAGATGGTAAATTTCATGGGCGCACTTTTACCAGTAGAGATATTCCCTTTACTGTGGAACTGACGTCGACATGCTTGCCGGTGAGTACAGACGTGTCAGTGGAGGCGCCAATATACGTGACTGGTTATCTCAACCGGAGGGCAACATGCGTTCGAAGTTTTGCCTTCGCGCGTGCATCATTACGCTCAGCAGTGTTTTCAGTACTAGGCAGTCTACTGCACGAATTCATGCGGGGCCAAAGTTTTGGTAAGTCTGTCCAAGTTGCGTTTGCTGCATTGCTTGAGGCTCACAGTACTAGTCTCTTCCAGAAATGCAAATTGAGTGACACATAGCGCCAGATCCATTGACCTTGTGTCTATGATGTAAAGGCTACAGCCAGCGTCACCGACTTAGCCGCCTTTGCCGTACACTATTGACCCAGTATGCCGATACCTACGACCGCAATCGGCAGCGGCATCCATGATAGTATGTGTCCATGACCCCATGCACTAGTGTCTGATGCATAGGCTACTGAGCCGGAGAGCAGACCAGAAGTCCGCGGAGCGTTGCAATTCGTAATGTGCGTTCTCTGTCTGATAAACGGCCCTGGCAGAACATTGTCTGGTGATTGCCACCACGGCTTCAAGGAAGAAAGAGGCATCTGCCTTGTCGTGGTGTAACATGCTAGGTGCGCCTCGGAGGTTGGTGATAAATGCAGCTACTGCTATATAACGGGTCAGTCGTTGACCTCATCCCATACAAAACAGACTCACGCATTCCTCACGGCCGCGAGATGACAACGACTCCAGAGTCCTACATTCTGCCCGACCTCATATCGCTCCTACCGTACCAAACGCCTATTAGCCCGCACTACGAGCAAGCTGCGGCGGAGTCCTCAGCTTGGCTGAGCAGCTTCAGCGGCGTTATCCCCGCTCACAAGCGTCGCTTCTTCGAGCAGCACGGCAGCGAGTTACTCTGCGGGTACGCCTACTCGTACGCCGACCACGAGGAGCTTCGCACCGCCATGGACTTCGTGAACCTCCTATACGTGTACGACGACATCGGCGACGACCAGAACGGCCAGGAGGCGAGCGAGACCGGTTCGGCCCTCCTCAACGCGCTCCGAGACCCGAACTGGAACGATGGATCGCAACTGGCACAGATGGCACACGAGTGAGTGCACCTTTCCGGCACGAGCCACCCATACTAATTAGGCTTGTGTAAAGGGTTCAGGCGCGGCTGCGTCAAGTGGACGCTCCGGCGTGCTATGCGCGTTTCCTCAAGCACTGCGAAGACTATATCAGCGCGAATGTCCGCCAGACGGAATTGCGGGAGCGCGGCGAGATCCTGGAGCTCGACGAATTCATTCCGCTCCGCAGGGAGAACAGCGGCGTCCCGCTCTGCATCGGGGTGATTGGCTTCGTGATAGGGCGCGACATCCCCGACGAAGTGTTCGAGCACCCCGTCATGACGCGTCTCTACCTAGCTGCAGTCGACATGGTGTGGCTCGCCAACGTAAGTCGCGCACCACTGTCTCTGCGCTACTCCCTCCGGATCGCTTAATCAACCCTAGGACCTCTACTCGTACAGCCGGGAGCAGGCGATCAGCCTCTCGGGGGAAAACATTATGACGATCCTGATGACGCAGGAAAGCTGCGACCTCCAGGGAGCGGCGGACCGCGTCGGCAGGCGGTTTGCAGATCTCATAGCGGGCTTCGAGGCGGACAAAGCCCGGCTCCCGTCGTGGGGCGTTGACTTCGCCGCATTCGTGAAAGGGCTCGAGACGTGGGTCGTCGGGAACTGCCAGTGGAGCCTCGAGACGCAGCGTTACTTCGGCGTCCATGTAGAAGAGGTGAAGCGTACTCGCGTGGTCAAGCTGGACCGCAAGCGTGACGTGGGCATGGTAGGTCACAAGCTCATTGTCCCGGGAACAACTGACATCGAGTACTGTAACCTAGGAGGATGGTTCGAACGATGGCTAGGCTCTTTCAATCACCCCAGAGACCAGGCACTAGTGTAGTATTGCCTTCATGAACACAGGGAATATTATTCATTCCCACTGCTGCGGCAGAGTGTTTAAGTGATCGGTGGATGTACTTAATACTAGTGATATGTTCCATACTAGCGGGTTCGGATTCGGCCTTCTACCCGACCCAGCCGTATTCGATCTAACTAATCGTGTAACGCTCAATAACTGCCTATTCGCTCTAGTACCTCGGTGATGGTCGGACTCGGAGTCAAGTGGCCACTGGCACACTGCTTCCGCGCGGCCTGCCGCGCACTGTTAGAGTGTTTGCTGCAGCCACCGTGACAAGTGACGTTTGTCGCGACAAGTCACAGACCACGGGGTGTGTGACGGGACGCTTGGTGGCGTTCCCGCTCGCAAGCGCTCAGGACGGTGGCAACGACCACGGTCAACGTGAACGAGCTCGGTACTTGAACCTTGTCATGGTCTTTGCGCTTGACTCTCTGCCGCAACATTCTCATCATATGCTATGGGTGTCCAGGGCTTGTGGGATGTAAGCACTTCTATCCCGTCCCTGACAATCGCAACCATCCCGCTGACCACCGTTGTTGTTAGGTACTCAGCGAGGCTGGCAAGTCGCGTTCATTAGCACATATCGCGGTCGTAGATGGTTTCGAGCAGAACACCTCTGGGCGGCGAGCATTTCGCATCGGCGTGGATGCAAGTATCTGGTACCACCATGCTATGTATAATGTCACAAAGAAGGGCGCAAATCCTGAGCTCCGACTGCTATTCTTCCGACTCCTCGCTTTCGCCAAGCTACCGTTCATACCCATATTCATATTCGATGGTCGTGAACGTCCCAAGGTGAAGCGGGGAAGCAAGAAGGGAAAGAGTGGCTCTCACGCGCTCACTCCCGAGTTCAAAAAGCTTCTGGATGCCTTTGGCCTGGAATGGCGCATGGTGCGTGTTCATGCCTCTTACTGGATGACTGCCATATAGAACGTACCCCAGGCTTTGGGTGAGGCTGAGGCTGAACTGGCATACCTCAACCGTATCGGAGTTATAGATGCGGTCTTAACTGACGACGTGGACACTCTCATCTTTGGCGCCAACACTATCATTCGCAAGTACGTCTTCTGCATCTGGCACGTATGCATCCCATCTCTCTGACACCGGCATTATAGTGCAGGTCTCAACCTGACGGGGAACCGCCGCAAACCTGCCACAGATTTGAACGGCAAAATCAGCAAATGCCACGTCACAGTATTTACTGCTGAGTCGATTCGCACACATCCAGACATCCAGATGACGAGAGGCGGTTTATTACTTTTCGCCCTTGTCTCGGGTGGCGACTACGACGACGTGAGTAACAAAGTCGTTCGGAAGGTTGTGCTTGATGCCTTACCCATCCGCTGCAGGGCCTCAAAAACTTCGGCACTCAGATAGCACACTGCCTTGCGAGATTGGGTTTTGGAGATCAGCTTCTCCGGGAGTACGAGCGCTGCCAGGGCCGCAACATGGACGCGTTTCTCACACGCTGGCGGGCGGACATCAATACAGAGCTACACACCAACGCCCACAAGCTGCTCCGCAGCCGGATGCCTTCGCTCTCCGTCCCGGAGACCTTCCCGGACATGGAGGTCCTGCGCAATTACGTCAGCCCAGTGTGCAGCGTGACAGACAAGCGACCCGGGGGTGGGCTCCTGCGCGACAACCGCGAGCTCAGCATCCCGGACATGGTGGCCTACTGCGAGGACCACTTCGACGAGTGGGGATACCGCTCGATGCTCCTCAAGCGGTTCCGCGCGAACGTCTGGGAGGCCGCGGTCATGCGCATCCTGCGGCGCGCGGCGCTGGAGGCGGACGAGCAGGAGAAGACACGGCGCATCGCCGCCGGGCGCGCGGACTTGGCGATCCATGGCCCCCTCACGCCTTCCCCTGCGGAGGAGGTCGGCACGCCCGCGTTGCTGGTGAAGAAGTACCTCAGCCCGACCGAGGTCGACCGACGGGCGGCGGCGTTTGTCCGGCGGGACGACATGGCGCGCGCGCCGGAGGTGGTCCTCGACACCAACCCGCTCATCCGGCAGATCGTGCGCGCCCGCCGGCATGTCTCGACGGACAAGATTCTCGAGTACAGCGTCGAGGTTGACCCCACGCAGTTCGTGCGCCTTGCACAGACCGGCATCATGGGGAAGCACCAGGAGCCGCAGGCCGCCGCCGACCACGCATTCGACGACTATCCGGAGTTCGCGCCGGAGGACGAGGAGGAAGACGCGCCGCCGAGCTCGCAGGGCGCATCGCAGCCGAAGAAGGCGGGCCCCAAGCAGCCGCCGCCCGACCCGTACAGTATCATGCGCATGTGGTTTCCCGCGTCGATCATGCGCCAGGTCCACCCGCGCCTCGTCGAGGATTTCGAGGCCGCGGAGGCGGCAAAGAAATCGAGGAAGACGAGCACTGCGGCGGGCAAGCGCAAGAGACAAGACGAGCCAATCGACGCAGAAGAGGGTAACGCTGACGGGCGGAGCAGGCCGGCCGCACCCGCGCACGTTCCTGCGCCCCGGCGGCGAGCCACGCAGTCGGGTGCCAGTGCGCCCCCAGCTGAGGACCGCACGCGGGAGCTGCCTTCCGCCACAGCCCGCGGCGGGCGCACGACCAGGGTGGAGATCGATGTCTATGCCGAGTCATCCTTGCCCTTCCGGCAGTGCGGCTTCGATTTCACTTTCCCCGATCCGGACAGCCCGGACATGCTGTTCCCCGAGGACGAGAACGCTCACGTCCTCATTGACCTGGACGATGATGATGACGAACCCCAAGTGATGTCGCAGCCCGTTGCGCCCTTGCAAGTCAGCGCGCCCTCTGGTTCACGGGCGAGTAGGTCGCAGCCGGATCCGCCGAGGCGCCGCCGCGCGGACTCGGGTGCGTCAAATGAGCTGGATGACTACATGAGCGACGTGCCCGACGACGGCGTACAGGCGTGGCAGGAGCGGATGGCGGATAGCGTACCTCTCCCGAAGACTGTGCCAGCCCGCGGACCAGCCGCTGCATCTGCTGGCGTCCGGGGCCCGAGCGCGAGGGGGCGGAATGGTGGAGGGGGCGGAGGCGGGGACGCTGCCCCGCGAGCAAAGCGTCCACGCGCGTCAGCACCCGCCGCGAGCGCCAGTTCCAGGCTGGACGACGTCGCAGCTGCCGTCGTGAATGTGCACGCGGGTGGGGCGGACGCAGAGCAGGAACCCGTCGACGACGTCGACGATGCGCCCTCGTGGATGGATGACTGTCTCCTTGGGGGACGCAGGGACAAGGGCAAGGCGCGTGCGCAGGGCAGAGGCAGAGGCAGAGGTAGCAATAGAGGCGGTGGGGCCGCGAGGGGGCGGTCCGTCAGCGACAGGAGCGCGAGGGCGCCGGCGTGGAACACGCTGTCCGCCGCCGCCAACGGGGCTGCGAATGACAGGGACGCGTGCCCTCCGAGGGCGAGAGCAGCTCGACGATCCTCTCCCGTGCCTCTGCCGCGAGCGCGACCAGCGACACCGCCCCTCTCCGCCCGCGGGCCTCGCTCCATTCCCTTGCCGTCTCCCCTCGCGTCGCGGGCCAGCTCGGCAGAGCCATCGCCATCCCGTCGCCCGCAGCCTCAAGCCCCAGCACGGCGCGCCGAACCACTGTTCTTGCCGTCCCCCTCGCCCCCTCCGCTTCCTGCCTTTGCCCCGAGCCGCGCGCGCAAACGGGCGCGCTCGTGCAACGTGAATCCGGGCGACGTGATCGAGATTGATACCTCGGAGGACGAGCGGCCGCTGCTGACGCAGTCGGTGGGCAAGCGGCGCCCGCCGCGGCGCTACCGCTATGCTGAGCCCTCATCGTCTCAGGCGAGTAGGCTGAGTGAGGGGGGGCTGCAGCGAGTGGGTAGTATCATTGATCTGACTTGACTGAACCAGTCGAGCTGGATGAGGTGGTATCTGGGCGGTATCTTTGCGAGTTATGTTTGTACATCATCTTGGAGGACTGTATCTCTTCTTTCTTGTGAATACAATCTTGTGTATCATAGGTTCAAGTGTGTGTAGACCCAATCTCTTGTGTATAATACTTTACGATTACCTTCATAATCTGCTTGCGCCTTGCTTGTGTAAAATCATGCACCGTTGTACATAATGTCATCCCGTCGACTCACCTACGTGCGGATAGGATGAAGACCCGAGAAATCGGCATTTAGAAAGATCATGACTGAGGGAGGGATGCGTATCAATCCATGTAAAGTATTATGATGTTGTGGTATGTGGTTCTAGCTCCTGCCACTTGGGCAGGGGCCCCTTATTTGGAGCGGTATCGAGGTCTTCTATGCTCCATTTTGGTACCAGTTCGGTCTCGGGAGGGTCTGTTTGCCCAGCGGTAAGAGGGCCCATAGCGGCCCAGGCAATCATTGCAGCGTTGTCTAGAGGTGCGACGTGAGAGAGGATTGACGAGAAGTGCAGTGACACGTACCGGTACATAGAGAGGGAGGCGGGTAGACAAGCTGTACGGACTTGTAGCCTTCCTTATCCAATGACCTGCGCAGACTGAAGACACGTCAGGGGCATGCCCGGATACTCAACGTACTCTGAGACTTGCCTCTCGCGCAGGAACATGTTGCTCGCCACACCACCACTGGCAACAATGTGCCCGATCGATATGCGTTTCGACTTGCAATGCTCCAGCGCCTTCCTGATCTTGTACTCCAGCTGCTTCGCTATCGCAGTCTGGAACGCGCTCGCGACGGCATACCGCGTGTGCTCGTCGATCTCGCCGTTGCGCACCGTCATGAACTGCTCCGTGGCGGAGTGGTAGTTCGCGAACGCGAACTGGAAGGTCCCGAGCATGGGGGTGGCGTAGTGCGGTATCTCGTGGCTGACCGACTCGTCGTATCCCGCGGGAGGCCCCTTCCGGACGTACTCCTCGAGCGACGCGCCCAGTCCGCGGTCGCCCCACGGGATGCCGATGCGCCTGGCGACCTTGTCATATGTACGTCCGACGGGCTCGTCGCGTGTGCTGCCAAGAATTTGGAACTCTCGCGGGGACAAGGCAAGGAGTATGAGTGAGTGGCCGCCAGAGAGGAGAAGCGAAATGAAGGGGTAGGAGGGTTGCGAATCGGCAGGTTCGGTCAGGAACGGTGTCAGTGCATGGGCATACTGACAGACGTATCAGTGATCAATGAGTGCAGTGTGCAAAGAACGGGGGAGGCGCACCATATGATGTACGCCAATCATGGGCTTCTTCAGGACAGAGGCCAACGTTTTCATGGCATTGGAGCCTACACTGAGACATCCCGGCATCCCGGGCCCTCGAGTGAACGCGATGCCATCTACGTCCTGGACACGAAGACGGGCCTCTTCAAGGGCTTGTGAGACTGCGCTCGGCTTTCATCCAGGTCGTTTCCGGGGTACAAAAGGTAAGGAGGGCGACGTACCAGGTTCCGTTGGTGTGCTTCGATAGCGACGTACGGCTGGATACCCCCCAGCGGCCTATGACTGCACACCCAAGTCAATACGGACGGACGTCTCCCCGGGAACGAGGTGCTCACAACTCATCCTGCCGAATGACAACGTTAGAAAGTATTCGACGGTCGGAAGTGACGACAGCCGCACAAGTGTCGTCCGCCGACGTCTCTACTGCCAGCACAGAAATGACATCCTTCCCGAATGTTTGTTTTGGGTTCCACGATGGTATGGGTTTGGGCTTGAGCGAGCTTTGTAGGCTTCTTGAAACAATGGTCTTCCTCAACCCAAACATCCGAGATTGTCGTCAGTGGGCAGGGATGGCAGACAGGTGTAGACTCCAGTGAGTAGATGGCCTCCCGGGACAAGCTCTCGCCCGTCTCAGCCACAGTTTTGAGTTTCCGTATGCGGTTGCCGGATCAAAGCCGTCGATGCGGTTGTCGCTGCTTTCACCTCGACCTCTTTCCCCACTGCGCTGCTCGTTATTCTCAACATTGGAATCAGCACTGCCCACGCAGCCTTACCTTTGACTGTGCAGCAGAACCCCCAGACCCGGGTATAACGCATCATGGTCGCCGGGCCTTCGCATCACCGATTATACTCCCATGAAAGCCCTTACACACGAACACCCGAACGACGGCGATCCTCCAGCCAAGGCGACGATACACCGAGGGTGTTAGCAGGCTTTCTACATAACACACTGAGCGCTGCTGGCCATCCAGATGCCAGCCTGAGCGCTGGACACGCCGGCGCTGATCCCCAGCCGTCCAAAAGACTTGCATTCTTGTCTGAGAAGCTATTGTCTTCCTCAGCTGCCGGCACATCCGTTGGCCAGCGTGGCGCGTCGAGCCCTCTCTCAGTCCGTACGCACTCCAGAGGCGACTCTGCATCTGGCGTTCCTCGCGAGCTGGCTGCATCTCCTGTCCCGACTATGGCCTCCACAACCCCGCACCAGAAGGGCCATACATCGCCCACGAAGGTGAGCATTCGTTCGTGACAGATTCTATGAATGTATGCGTGGGATTGTGTCCAAGCTCGCCCTCCTCCTATGGAGAGGCTTCTATCCCTCGTGGGCCGGGCATTGCGGAGAGCTTGTAGTGGGATCTACAATGCCGTAAGGGGAAGCCTCGCAGCTGTTGAGCAAATTGATGTACCCACCCCGGCCGTATAATGCGCCTCTAGTGATATTTCTGGCCAGCCACCGCCCACGCCTTAGAGGCTGCTTTCTTGATTGACAGTTCTCGGGCCAGATGCGAGGACAATACATCGCTATGCTCGTGATCCTATCATCTCGATGCATACAAGGTTCATCTCCACGCTCCCTCGCACATGGCTTACACACCCTTCCTCCAGGCATCCGCTCGCACGTATGACTCCAAGCTAGTATCGCGCGAGATGCACCGCTTAGGCAACCTCGCGCATTCGCACCTGCCTACTCTTGCTCCCGCACTCTCTGCCGCATCACAGAACATCGCTTCTCATGCACTTGCCAATGCGAGTATAACCAACACTTCCGCGACATCAACGAATGAGCCGTGGCAAGCTCTCCATGTCCATGTGCTGCCGCTTTTCAACGGCGAGCCACTCCGGGTGCCTATGTGAGTCGTATTCCGTCGCCGCGCTCGCCGGGATGTCATATCCGTCACAGCGAGGACCTGAACCAATTGGTAAAACGACATTTGCAAGCAGTCGTCTCGCAGTCTCCGGCGAAGGCATTCGCCATCTTGGAGTATGACACCTCCGAACTCATCGCGTCCGGCATGGTGACCTTGAACGCGAAGCTAAGCGACATCGACGACGAGAAGCTGACAGGACGCGTTGTTGAGCTATGGGGCTTCTTCTGGGATCAGGTGTTGCCGTATGTCGAAGGGGTGCGTCATCCGCTAGCGTCCGCAGACGCCTGCTCATACACAACCCTCTAGGCGCTACTGCCTCTGCAAACGGACCCGTTACTGTCGTCGCTATACCGCGTACCGAAAGGACACAAACCCACATCATCACCCATAACGAACGGAAACGGGAAAGGCTCAATGTCCTCGCTCATGCTCCAGTCCGCGCCGCAGATCGACGTTCGCACCGTCGCCCTGCAGTCGTTCCGAGACTCTGTCATCCTCCCCATCTCGCATCGCATGTACACCCGCCTCGCAATGTCGAAGGACGACCTTTCGCCAGAGAATCCGTTGTCGTCGCAGCCGCGGTTGCAGCAGATGTACGCTGCCCTTCCCCTATGACATCACACGTGTTGCTTGACTTGTGACGCAGGCTTCTTGTGCTCGTCTCGCAGAGACCGCGACCGATATCGTTCTCTCTCACGTCGGCACCTCCCCCACCCACACCAGGGGAAGCGGCCGTGCAACACCTGCTCCGAGCCATCCGCGCTCCCCTAACGCAACTCGAACGCAACATGCAGCGGGGCAGCGCCACCTTCCTCTCCTCCGCCCAGCCGCGCGACCGGCGCGGCTGGATAGCACAGAAGTACGACCCGAGACGGAGCGGCGTGCGCCGGGCGACGGGCGCGAGCGGGGAGGGCGAAGAGGGCGAGGACGACGCGGGGGGCGGGGACGAGACGCCGCGGATGGCGGCGCGCTTCGCGCATCTGACCCACCTACGTGAGCGGGATAAAGAGTTCTTGGAGTCGCTTAGGTATGTACGGCTGATGAGAAGCGTGCTCGTCCGGGGTGGTGCGCTGACGGGGTGTGTGGACGGATAGGAGCCCGGATCCCGAGCGCGTGGACGGCGGGTGGGGATTGGGCGTGAGCGGCGAGGAGAACAAGGCGGAGGACGAGGAGGAGGAGAATCTGGATTGGGATCAGGCCCAGGTGCGTTGAATGGACGTCCCGTTCGCTTGGAGTTAGTGTATTCGCTAATGCTAGCTGCGATGGTTGCAGGCCGTCGTCGAACGGATGGTTGGCATGAACACGCCGCGGTAGGATTCGCGGGGTGAAGTGGAAATGTTACTAAGTTATGGGTTATCTCTGTACGTTGTCACCTTGGCTGTGGGCTTGGCGTTGACGGACGACTGGTAGAATTTGGACTGGACATCACGACATTGTATGCATACGTGCACTCTGCTTTCGTTTCTGCATTTGCTTTGCTCTCTCTTCTAGGTCACAACTTTCGCTCCCTCCACTGCCTTGGATAGGATTACACATGTTTTTCGCGCGGACGCTCGGCATTAGGATTTGGGGGACCAGACAGCAATCTGTGTGTTTCTGTGCAGAATGGGCTAGAATGTACTTGTGAGCTTGGCTGCGACACCGCGTCTCGTACAGTTACAGTCTGCAGAGGTAAGTATTGAAAACGCAGCGGAAGAGTTTGCTGAGCGCCGCAGGCACACCGGTCCGGGCACGAAGCCCCTTAAGTCGCCCAGCGGGACGCAAAGTAAAAGCGTTTCTCCGATCGAGACACAAGCGCGACGTTCCAACTGTACCCGACATGCCCAGGTACAACATGCTCATATAAACGCTGTGCTGGGTTGTACCTAACTCTGTCGATCAGTCCTTTCATTTCTAACAATACGAGAAACATTGTGTGAAGGCTATGAGGCGTAACGAATGCATACATACCAACCAAAAGGAGTTTCCACAAGTAGGGATGGCCCAACGACAGGTGCTACAGAGTGTGTATAATGCTGCAGAGTCCCACTAGATGACCAATGAGAGTGAGTTATGAATCGAGAGGGGGCACCAGGAACGTCGCCGCACGCGCGGAAGAGGACGCACGGAGCGTCTAGGAAACGCGCAAGTCCTCCATCCGCTGCTCTATACTCTCATCAAGCTCCTCGAGGTTGAGCGCACTGAATGGCGTGATTTTGGATGCGCGTTCTTGAAGGAGGCCCCATTCGACCCACCAATCGTCAGCCTCGTCCTCGGGGTCGTACGCGTACATATCGCGAATAGACTGCAGCAAATTCCAAAACCGATGAGCAGCGGGTATACACGTCAACAGAAGCAAGCCGCAGACGCACCTCCTCCACCAAGTGGACCATCTCGGCATTGTCTATATGCTCCACGGTCGTCTTGAGGTTGCGCGCGTCCTCGACGCCCGGGAAGAGCGAGAACGTCGCGGGGTTGAGGCGCTCCGCGCGCTGGCAGTTGGCGATGCGCTTGAGGCGGTTGTCCTCGACCGCGCAGAGGAACGCGCAGATCTGCTCCTTGCGGTGCAGGTACTTAAAGAGGCGCCCGAGCAGCATGCCGTCGCCCACGGTGAGATTGAGCACGCTCAGCGAGCCGGTCTGTGGGGGCGGGGCGGTCAGACTTCGCGCCGGGTGGGCAGAGGGAGAGAGAATTTACGGTGAGGGGATGTGCGGCTTCGCCAAGGACGATCATGGGCCCGTCAGGGTGCACCCAGTCTTCTAGTGTCGAGCGTTCCCGGACGGGGATGCCGACTACCATAGTGGCGAGGGACACGAGCTTTTGGAGTCTAGACACCCATGCGTTAGATGCGGTTCCGCAGGTATGGCTAGAATACGCGCCTGGGTTCGGCGTTGATCTTTGCTATCGCCTCGGTCAACTGTTGTTGACCCGAGGCGAAGACGTCGCTATCGTTGTGCTCTGGTGTCGGGCAGAATATGTGCAAGCAGAACTCTTCCATCCTCTGTCAAGCTTTTGAGTGAGTATCGCGCTTCACTGTAGAGCAAGTCGCTTGCACTGACCGTTGGGAACCCCATGGCGCCGCACGAGTCGCCGAACCAAGTGTACAAGGGGCCGTGCTCAGACTGTCATCCACGCGCGTCGGTGAAGTGCCAATACGAGGAAGCGATGTATGACGCTTACGTGCGGGGGCATCATCCTCTCCAGCTCCGGGTGATCTCGTACTGCGGACCGCGGGATCAGTACGCTGTGGGCGATCAGCACGCATACAACAGCCGATAACGGAATACCCACTTGAACATGGTAATCTTCGTGAACTTCGCGACTTCCTCCTCGTCCATGATTTCCAGCATCAAATTGCGCGCGATGGGGTGCTTCCCCGGAACCTCGTCCCTGCCATCCGCGGCGATGAGCAGGTCGCCCGCGATCTCCTCGCCGGTCTCGAGCGTCGCTACCGCGCGGTCGGGCTCGACGGTGATGTCGACTACGCGCGCGTTCGTGCGGAGGGCGGCGCCGAGCCGCTTCGCGGTGTCTCCGAGCAGTTTGCGGAACTCCGCGTACTGGCGGGAGACATAAGCGTGAACTGGGAGAGTGGCCTGACGGCGGTAAGACTCACGTGCATCCCTAGGTGCATGGCCCCTGCCTCTGCCTTCATGTCCTCCTTCCAGTCGCCCTGCGCCGCGACCTTGCCGTCGCTCCCTGGTGTGCGTTATGAGCGCACGAGAAGCGTGATTGCGACCCGACTCACATCCAATATACTCAGCATGCTCTAAGTATATCGCAATATCCTTCAGCTGGTCATCTAGACCCCACCTTTTGTACACGAGCGCCATATTCGGCGCGAGTCTGCATCCTCCCGCATATGGTGTCTGTTCAACCGTCTTTCAGCTGAGGTACACGCGAGGAAAAGGAGGGTTATGCGCACAATGTTGATATCCGCCTCTTGTTCCAAAAGTGTCACTGCATGTCCCGCGCGTCTCAACGCGATTGCAGTCGTCAGACCTGCGATGCCAGCGCCTATGATGACGACTTGGATTGGAAGGAAATCCGGGGTTTTCGGGTTTGTTGTCTAACAATCACAGGGGCGCACGCCCTTGAGTACATGCTCATATACCGAGGGGGAGACGTACCATGTCTCTGTCGCGCAGTCAGCTCTAAGAATACACGGTGCCAGTGACGGAGGGCAGGAGGCCTGCAGGTCGAAAGGGACCTCTCGCACGGAAGGAGCACCACATTATAATAGGGGAGACTAAGGGGCGTTCGCATGCCCATTCCGCACCTCTTGGCCTGCTCTACATTAGGCTTTTACCCGCGAAAGTGCGGCGCGCGCGCACTGCACGGGCGATTCTGGGGTGCGTGGGGCCTGATTGGACGGCCCGGGGGGAGACTATATTGTTGTCGATTCGTTCTGCTCGCCCTGGGGCACTAAAATGCGGTGCCAACATGATAACACAGAGTGCCTGCTGTCATCTCCCGAGATGACGACGGAATGCATGGTCATGATCGCAACCGAGTTCGGCGAGGCACCGCACGGCCTCGCACGGCATGCATCTCATACTGTGAGTCAAGGATGAAGGGGAACCTTTGACGAGCCTCTCTTGCGACGGCGAATGCGGACGAATTGGTGAATCGTGGATAAGCCAGACGAGCAAGTGAGGATCTGCGATCGCCGCCGGGAGAACCTCTAATCGGTAGGATCGCCATCTCGGCTATATATCCCGAGCGCTGTGCCACTGGCTTGCGCTGGCGTGCTGTGTTGCCCCTGTGACTGTGAGCCATACTGCACACTCTGCATCCGCACCCAACAGTCCAGACTCTCACACCTAAACGCTACCCCTCATTGGCTGTGTCTGCGCGCGATGCTATCGCGACTCGATCGCCACCGCGCTTGCCAACATGAGGTGTCTAATTAAGTCTGAGGCCAGCCGTCTTTATCAGGGCTCGAAGGAATCGGCCTCGGATTGGTCGAGAATGTACGGGCAAGAGCCAATTCGCCAGTCGCGACCTCCGCTATTGACGGTGACCATGTTTCCCTCGACGATCGAACGAGAGCGAGACGAAGTCGCCAGAAGACGGTCACCACACGCGCAACTCTCGCGTTGCTCGTCCGCACGGGAGTTTCAGGGGGAGAGATCAGATTTCGAGAAGAAGAGAGGCGATGCGTTCGACGGCGCAGGCCCGCCTCTTATATATGCACGCCGGAGCCAGAAGCACCGAGACATGAATGGAAGCAGAAGCCAGAGACAGGAAAGAGTGTAACCTTAACGCCTACGTCATAGATAGCCACAGGAGCACCCGCCTTCCCCCCTGCGCGAGGTTGGATCGAAGCCGACGTAAGCTGATAGCACCTGGCCCCAGCAGGTGCGGCTCATCGTCCGACCGTCAGTGCACACCGTGCGTCCACTTTGCTTAAATTTTGACAAATTCCTTAAATTGGACCGTAGCGTTCGTGGCCCATCGTCCGCGTACATGCATACTTGTGCGCGTGTCCGATCTGCCCGCCGCCCTAGGGTGCTACTGTAGTACTACGGTGGATGACCGATGCCGATGCCCGGCGATGTCATCGCCACGTTACCGTCCTCCTGATAGATTAACTCACCCAGGACTATACATGGCTATTAGTGCGCATCGAGTCGTCGCCGGTCGGCCGGCGTCGCGCACAGAAAGAGCGCCGACGTCCGCGGTCATATGAACCCCGCATGCACGCCCTATGCCATGGACACCGCCACCGACAGCCTCGCGCACACTCTTCGTCTGCCCCGTCTATAGCCCGGCCGCGGAAATACCACACACCGTTGCTAACACCCTCAGCCCACACGCGGGTTGGCACGATGACGAACCCGAGGCCCGCTTCGCAGGTGCGTACTAAGGACCGTGGCAGAGCCATGGCCCCGCCCGGGCGATAGTTCATATCGCCCACCAACATTGATTTTTCAGAGCGGCACTGCACTCCTCGTACTTGACTTTGTCATCATCGGCGGGGGCATATCCGGCCTCGCCGCCGCCATTGGACTCGCCCGTGCAGGGCACCGCGTCACTCTGCTCGAGCAGGCAGATGATTTCCAGGAGGTGCGTGCGTGCAGGACCCGCGCGGCCACTGCAGATTAACCCTAGTGTTTGATCGCCGTAGACGAGCATGGCGGGGGGATGCAGGCTCGCCCCGAACATGTCCAGGATCTTCTTCCGGTGGGGCCTCGAGAAGCAGCTCCGCGAGATCGCGTATCTACAACAATACGTGTGCTTCATGCGATGTACGCCGTGTTCGGGTATCTCCAGGTCATTCACTCACGTGTCAACGGGCCGTTGGACTCACAGGCGACACGGGGGAGGTGGTTTCCCAGGGCGAATGGGTGCCGGACTTTAAGCTGGAGAGCGGAGGGGTGTTTTTCGGGATGCACGTGCGTCGTCTGTCTGCTCTGGCTGGTCGGCAGAATAAGAATACTGACGCTTCCGGATCAGTATGCAGACTTCCGGCGTATGCTGTACGAAACCGCCGTGAAGGATGGAGCGAACATACGGCGTAACGCTCGAGTCGTCGCGGCGGACATCAGCGAGGAACGGCCAACTGTCACCCTCGAGGGCGGGGAGAAGATCGTAGCCGATGTCGTCGTCGGCGCGGACGGCGTGAACTCCGTCTCGCGGGCGCTCATGACCGAGGACGACGAGGCGCGTCCGACGGGGATGATGATGTACAAGTGAGCGATCGTATTGGAGCGCGACGCACTCCGCTCATGCCGTCGCGACGCGCAGCGTCCAGATACCCCTGGACAGGATGGGTTCCGAGCCAGAATTGGCCGAATTCCTCCCCAAAGAGGTGCGCTTGGCGTGACTACCTGTTCTACGCTGGCTGAGGTACTCGTAGGGGCTTGCAACCGCGTGGTCATGGGCGGGACACAACTGCGGCGCCATGGGATTCGCCACCGTAAGTCTCCCGAACCTTGTGCACTCAGCCCTCCTCGCTGAGTGAACGGCTCACAGAAGCGGAACGACTTCCACCTGCACATCTACGCGCCACGGAAGGGGGAGGACGCAGTGGCCGGCCCCGCCGTGACGTCCGACAACGCGGAGCTCCTCGACATCATGAACACAGAGGGCTGCGAGCCTCGGTGGGTGCCCTCCCCTCACGTATAACGTCTGACGCGCCGATGCGTCCGAGTCTAGGCTCATCAAGATGGCGAGCATGGCCACGAAAGTGGTGCGCACGCCCATCGTCGAGAAGGCAGACATCGAAGACTGGGTGCACGACTGCGGGCGCTACGTCGTCATCGGCGAGGCCGCGCACCCGCTCACCGTGAGCCCCCCTCCCCTACCCTCCCCTCCCCTCCTCACCCAGACCCGCGTCTCACGCTCCGCGCACGCAGACCGGCTCGCTGTACGCGGTGAGCATCGCCGCGGGGGACGGGATCATGCTCGGGCGGCTCTTCCGCTACCTCCACCGCCGCGCGCAGATCGCGGGCTTCCTCGCGGCGTGCGCGGAGAACCGCCAGCGGCGCGTGCGCGCGGTGCACCACGCGCAGCGCACGAACCCTGCGGCGATGGCGATGCCCCCCGGCATCCTCCAGGCGCGCAGGCTCAAGGACGTCGTCGAGAAGATGGGGAATGAGGCGGCGGCGTGGTATACGGAGGAGGTGCGTCGGTGTCGCTGCTGTTGGCCCCGGGAGAGTGTGGTTTGACGTGGCTGGTTCGGGTAGGCGATTCGCGATATCTTTGCGTTCGATCCGGAGGACGAGGCGGATGACTGGTGGGTGCATTGGGGTCTAGTGCAGGAGCGATCGGAACGTATACTGCCCGGTATGTCGACGCTCAGGAATTTCGGCGCAGACGGCTTTCACTGATGTTGCCCCTTGTTCTTTCTCTGCATCCCGATGATTCAACGACGTGTGTTCTACGCTTCCGTCGCCACTTCGGCTCATTATTCTCTACAGAAGCTATTGTCTCATTGTGAGTGCTGGTCATGCATGGTGCAGATGCCCGGGTTTGGCACTGACGTCCGCCAAGGTAGCCTTGGATTATGACTATTATCACGTATTTTAGTTTTGAAGAGTTGACCATGCAAGCGGGTGGGAAGGATGAAGTATGTAATATATGGACTACCAGAGATCATATGGCTATACAATACTCAGCCTACCTGAGCATCTTCGTGCGCGCTCGCTCGCATGACCTCACCCTATGAGAACAAGGGCGTCGATCCACATTCTGGTCTTCGCCGAGCATCTCGGTCTGCAGTGGTTTCACCACGGGCCTGACGACAATCGTCTATCTTGACTTTCCTATGCTTCTGCATATGCATGCTACATAGGCCCTTGGGACCTTATTTACAACTAGCTTCATTTGAGATGCTTGCCCGTGCTGAGCGATATGACATCGGATAGGAAGAGTAAGTCTGGACATCCGCTGTAGCCGAGCATGCGAACCCTGCCCGTCACGTTCAGGAAGTTGTCATGCGCTCCCTCTCGTACGACCGAGCCTCCTGGAGGAGCCTGATCAACCCGAGAGCCTCATACCACACGTCCTTGTTCCCAATTTTGATGTACGCCTTCGCGGAGGGGTCCAAGGAGGGAAACAAACGGTCAAGGAAGAGCGCGACCTTATTGCCCAGCTGCGCGCCGTGCGTATGGGCCGCTCTACAAGGAGCGCCTCGAGGCCGTGTGCCATCGTCAGCGCATCGTCCTCCTCCCATTGCAGCGCAAGCTCGGAGAGGTGCAGCCGTCGCAGGGCGGGGCACCCCTGCGCGAGCGGGGCGTTGCGCCAGGTGGGTTTGAGCGAGACGAGGGACCGCCAGGCTGAAGCGAGCGCGTGGATGTCCTCGTCGGGCCAGCTCGCGACCCCCGCGTGGGCTGTTGGGTTCACGGCGACCTTGAGGTACGCATCGCGGATATGTGTGGCGTGGAGGAGGGGGCCGAAGACATCCAAGCAGGACAGTGTCACATCCTGTAGGTGGAGCGTGACGCCGACCTTGATGGTTTCTAGCGAGCTGTGAAGGCGGGTTTGCACCACGTCCATCAGGTCGCGGGCCTCTGTAGGTGTGCAGAGCGTAATGGCAAGGCTGAGCTTGCGTATGGAGGGAGGAGGGCTAGCGGGCACGCCGATCATCGCGAGGACGTGGCCAATGGACGCGCAGTCGCCCTCGAGCGTCAGGCTCTCTAGAGTGTTGAACCCCTGGGCGGGTGGAGTTGTTTCGGCGAGACTAGGAACAGGTTTGATTACGAGCTCGGTGAGGTGCTCCAGAGATGCAAGTGTGGAGAATTCAACCGAGCGGTCAAGCCCCTCGATTGAAGGCGTTTCTATGCGCACTTTGCATAGATCACGGCAAGCGACGAAGGGGACAACGGAACAGGGAGTCTTGGCAGATCGTATGGACAGTTCCTGTAGGTGAGGTGCGTTGGCAGCTACTTGCACGAAGAGTGACTCGAAGGAGGGGATGGGATTGCCTGACGAGACTACCATGGCTCTCCCGCTGGTCCCGCACTTGAACTCGCAGACGCGTAGGGAGGGCGAAACGAAACTCAAGACCTCAATGCTGAGCAATCTCGGTTGCGCCCAGACGAGTGTGTGCATGCGCGGGAGAAGGGGTTGACCTCCGAGTGCGCCGGAAAGTAGGAGGTAGGTAGACGGGTCTACTTTTGGTAGCTTGACGTAGCTGCGACCGCCTTGCCTGAGGATGCGGACCCTCTGAGCGTACATCCGAAAGCGATCAAGATGCTCAGGGAGAACCTGTCCCACGACACTTCACTGTCCTCCAGTATCAGTTCACGTGGGGTGAGGGGATGACAGGATGAATGTCTACTCACATACCATTCTGGGCCTGAGGATCCGTATGTAGCGTCTGTCATAGCTACCTTCTGGATAGAGGGGAGGACCATGAGGAGAAGGGCGATGTGGTCAAGCTCTCTCCAGAGGATGTCTAGAGCGCGTTGACTAAATAAACCACTGACGAGAGCGCATGTCGCAAGTCTGCGCCTCCCATAATTAAAGGGTGCTCTAGCAACATGTTCGAGCACGGTGCACAAGATTTCTGTATTTTGAAAGGCACGATTTGAGGCCATGCTGGAGGGCAGGGTATCGTCGGCAGTTATATACGACGACGAGGATAGTCTCCTGCAGGCAGACTCTAAACATAATGTTTCTGAAGGAGGATGTACGACGGGTCACGGCGAGAAGGAGGACATATAGTCGGCCCACTAGTAGCCGACTTGACGCACGTGAGCGAGCACCATCATAGAGTCGCTGTAGCTCTCAGTCTGTCTTGAGTGGTCGCCCTCTTCCTGAGCTCGTCTGAACCCGATGTCGACCAAGAGGAAATGCAGCTCGTTACCTCTAGGCGACACCCTCCGCGACCTTGCGCTTCTTCGCGCGTCTGACTGTGATCTCACCGCCGCCCTACCCTCCCAAGCTGCATCCCAGGAGCCGTCTTCTGGTAGCGCAGGCCAGGATGTGGACGCCTCAGTCGAACGGTCGTATGAGTTCGTTAAGGAGACGAGGGCCGCCATCCGATTGCTCCATCGTGGACAAGTCGACAAGCAGGGCGGCAGACTAGAGGATGTCCGCAGCCGGTTGGAGGACGTCGTTGCAGGAATGGATGCAGATCAGACTTCTTGACGCGGGCCCGGTATGTCAGAACGAAGCCCCGTCACGGTGTGAACGCGACTCACTAGTAACTGTTATTTAGCCCTTCCGTCTCACGTCCGTGAATTCACTATCCTCTATACCACGCCTTGCCATGTTCAAGTGAACGTTGACATTAGATAGAGCATAAAGCTTTAGTACTGGCGAGACCCCATATGTTCACATGCGCGACGTGCATCTGCCTAAAGACGACAAAACTACACAGTTGACCGGTATATGGAGGCCATGGTGACTTCGGCTCGTGACACCATTGATCAGACTCGCCGACATCATCGCGCCCATTTGTACATTAGACCTGGGTAGGTTTATGCTGAGATCCGAGTCGGCACCTCCCAAGCTGTCCTTACCGAGGTCGATCCGATAATTCACTCACCATCCGCGCGCAGTGGCATGCTCGAGAACTCTATCATCCTGTTGATGCCATGTGTTGCAAGATGATAATAGGTATCAATGTATACCTAGGCTGTACCGACTGGGGGCCATGCCGCTAGATGTACA
>KE504135.1:0-10570 GCA_000344655.2 Fomitopsis schrenkii
CTAATGTCTATCTACTCATCATTATAGGCCAGCAAGGTGAACCGCAAGCGACCGTTTCAGCACCCGGCGATCTACACACTGGTTGCGCGGTACTGGTTCAGCAGCCAGCGCGCTGGGCTCATCGAGAGTGCGAAGGGTAGGTTCCTCAAGATGCCTGACAATCTCATTGCATTTGCATGCAATGCGGTGAGTACTAAATATCTCTGCATTGACGTATGGGTGCTAACACCGCAGCAGATCGAGTCCTCACTTGCGGACATTGCGACTGGTGTGCACCAGTTCACAAACAAGGTGTACGCACCGAAGTAAGTTTCCATTCAAGCGCATGACAATATCTGACTGTTCTTTAGGTGGGTGAATCTGACGAGCCTCCTCGGGACCATGAAGACCATGGCGCCAGATGCGCACAAGGCTCTCAAGAAGTTCCTCGCGGATAACGTTCTGTAAGAAACACTTCTCTCGCTCATGTGGGGTTACTGAATATATGGAAGGCGAATTGTTGCCGCCCAGGTGGCCGGGCAAGACCCACAGTCGCAGGAGGCTGCGCCAGGAGATGGAGAGGGAGACTTCTTGTCTTGGCAGGAAATAGAGGTGACAACGTCCGTGCCAGTGGACGATAGCGCCGCAGAGCGGCCTGTAAGCCAAGGTGAGTTGCCCCGTATTTCTACCGGACCTGCTCTTGCTCACAATGGTCTAAATCACAGGTGTTTCTCAGGTCCTCAGAGGTGCGTTCTCGTTGTTGCAACATAGCGTACTACGAATAGTGACATATGATTAGCACCAGAAGTCGACGGGCCCAGGGCTGGCCCATCTTCCACCGGTGCGCCATCTGTGCCGACGAATGCCTCGCCCTCCTCGCCCACGTCCCCGGCAGGTGGCCGTCACAACGTCTGAAGCATGACCCTTGCTCCTGGGTAAGTTGTTTGTCCGTGGACTGAGCTATACTGACCAAGCTAAATGCTCCTCAGATACACACAACAATACGACAACATCGACATCTTCTCCAGGAGCAAAGCGTTCTATGTACGGTTTTATGTAGGCCTCATTACACATCGTTGAGCATCTGATTGCGGGAATTGCAAGAACCGGAGCGCAAAACCGGAGCGCAAGTTCTAAAGTCGCAAGTTCGTGTACACGTGTCGTCTCATTCTATCGCATGTATTACTAGTGGCATTCAATATCTATATAAGTGCAAGTGATTTCCATGGGTTTGGAAGGAGAGAAGCACTCTTCTTATACACGGACTATAAGGCCTCTCAGAGGTTGCACAAGCATTTTAGTGCTGGGAGCATGGCATTTTATGCAAGCAATATGGCAAAAGCAGAGCCAGTCAAAGATTGGCAAAGAAAAAAGACTACCCACAATTGCCATAATGACGCAATCAGCATGCACTATACGGCCAGAATACGCATGCTGGAAGTATGATTTTGCGAAAGGACAGCTTGTAAATGCAACACACACATTTCTTATGAATCTGTTGGATTGGACTTACGTTGTCAAGCAAACATGCCAGGAATGGCTTTTCCGGCTGCAATTTGCTTTTGCACGGTGTTTAAGTACAATTTGACCATGTCAAGGCAAGTGTGTTTTTCCTGATGTGAACGCTTTGCCGCAACCTCAAACACAACAACCGGCCATACGAGGTTTAGCGTTGGCAATGAGTGGCGGCCAAGTCTGTGGCTCGTGGAGCTACAGACTTGGGGGCCACTGATGGCCAATATCGCAGATAAACCCCCCCAATAGTGAGCTACTACGGTATCTGACACCTTCGAGTCCCCTCTGAAGGCCTTTATGGCCCACGTCCTCGACTCTAACGTCCGCGAAATACGCGGAATCGAAGTGACAAGAGCAGATCTTGAACCTTTACTCCTGGAAAGAGAAGAGAAAATCCCCGGAACCACGTTGAATGCTCTGGGAGCATGGCTCCAGGATGAGGCACCCGAGCTCAGTCGGCGAGGCGGGAGGTGCTTTCTCTCGTCGTGGCTTCCTCCTCTCGTGCGAGGCGAGGTGAAAAGTGAAGGATACTATGGCTCTGTTCGGAGTCATGTCAATGCAGCGGTACGTCCCATCAGCCTATCGACTCATGTAGCCCACTCAACGAAGGTATCATAGGGTGGTTCAGCTACCCTGACGGCCACTAGCATCTGGGCTGTACCACTCTGTGGCGGCTACGTAAAGCACTGGGTCCTCGGGTGGATCGACTGGGCCGATAGAAGTGTGGGGATATACGACAGCTTGCCCGAGGAGGACTCACAGGACTGGGCAGAACCGGTATGTTGAACGTACTCTGCACAAACTGTGTAGATCCTGATGATCTATTCTCAGATGTTGTACTCGATGCTGGACGAGGTGATCAAGGAGATTGGTCGTGAGCCGCAGTGTTGGACAAGCACACAGTGGGCCCAGTTTCGAGTCATCTCACCGGATGAGCTGCAGTGTCAACTGGACAGATGGTCCTGTGGCCTGTTCGTGATCCTAGCAATGCTCGACCTTGGCCTCTCCGATGCGCCTTCGTATTCCACGGGCCAGGCCAGTAAGGATGTGGCTAGGACTCGTGCCCTTGAAGCCCTTCTATCTCTGCTGTACGTCATCCTCCTTGCTGTTCTTCACCGAACAATATTTGATTCCAATGGCGCTAGCATCCGAAACACCACGAACAAGAAGAGAAAGAGAGAACTTATTGCACGCAAAGATAGCGGTGACGTCATCGTACCTGGTGAGTCGTTTGATTGTCACGCTAGTCTGTTCTTCTCTAAGAGCTTCTTTAGTTGCTGCTCTGACCGTACGAACTGCAGTCTCCGCAGAATCAAAGCCAGAGGAGGAGTCTGATGACGAGTCGGAGGAAGGCTATGCTACGGATCAAGAGCCAAAGTCGAAACGGCGCAAGGCCACATCGCGTAGCCGGAAACTGTCACAAGAGGAGCGTCAAAATCAGCTGGAGGGTGACAAGTGGGCATCTCGCTTCAACGAACACTCGGTAGTATGCGCGGGCTGCGCCAAGGTAGTCAAACTCGATCGCCAGCGGAAATACGCACTCGGAAACTGGGCTCAGCATAAGGAGGAGTGTGCGTCGATAACGGGCAAGAAGAAGATCCAGAAGAGATTACCGTCCAACAGTAAACAGCAGGTACGTACCTGTACATATTAAATGTATGTATACCTACTGACATCGTGCGTTTAGATGAAGGCTACTGGTATGCAGAGCCTAGCAAACTTCTTCGGCGGGGGTGCCAATGGTGGTGCACGATCGGTTGCGCAGGCGGCAAGTGGATCCGCTGAGCCAACACAAGACACATGCTCGAGGGTTCACTATGATGTGAAGACTGTGAACACGGTACGTAGTACTTGTTCGCCCTGGCTGGCATCGAGATCTCATTCTACGACCTGTAGGATCGGTCCATAACAATGTTTTTCGGCAAGCTATCGGTCGAACAACACAGCTCAATGAGTACGCCAATGAATCGGACTCATTCCCCTGCGCCTTCCACCATACCTTCAAGTTCCGTCGGAGTGCCAATGCCATCACTCGAACGTCGACTGTGTCAGCGCCTACGCGGAGAGCAGTACACTGAATACTTACTGAGTACATCGACACGGAGCCTTGGTGGGATCTCCTCGAAACTGCGATCACGGACCCGACACCAACTCTTCCCTTATAAGTTCCCCGTGAAGAATGGCACTGCAAATGTTGTACCCTCTGATGGCAACGTACATGTTGACGAAAAGCGATGGACCCATGCCGAGCAACGACACTTTGATCGGCACCTGCACGGCTTCTCGCGGTGGATCGTCGACTTCGAGGACAGGAGCGTACGCTCAACGTCATGTGAAGGCAATACTACAAATGCAACCAGCATCTGCGTCAAATGCGAAGGGCTTTCCAAGGACGAATCCCTTAAGCATGCACTCCGGCGTGTAAGTGCACCTTGTTAACTTCTTGATTTGTGTCTACAGCTACTGACTGATTTTCTAGGCCTGCCGCCTTGCCAAGCTTGCTCCAAATCTACGAGATGCGAAGTTAGCACGTCGCGAGAAGCATGGGCCTAAGCCACTGACCGACACTCGCTACCTACAGTCACGTCTCAGTGATCCTGTCATCCGCAGTACGCTTGTTGCCCTTGAGAAGGGCGATAAGGTTGGATGTTTCTTACAGCTATACCAACAAGCAGTCGACGGGAGATTGGAAAAATACAATACATTTGTCGGTATATGCCAGGCACTGAGTGATCGAGTGCGTCAGGAATCACACCCAGATGCAAAGAAGTTACTCCATGGCGTGCGCTACTCGCCTGAGCTCTGGCAGTTCTTCACTCTCATGCGCTCGTATGGTGGTGATTCGGCCCAGCAATATGGTATCATGGCAGAAGAACTTGGCTTTGCGTCATTACGAGTGAATCGGTGAGTACTATGATCTACACTGAGAAGGCCAGCAATGAAACCATGTGCGGCAGGTACCACGTACAGAAGTCGGAGGACGCACTCCAAACCGGTGAACTCAAATTCGAGAATATGGCGCGTGTCAAGCGTCTTCAAGATTCGTTGCGATGCAAGGCACCTCTTGCCATGGGCAGCGACTGTACGAAGGTTCGCGCAAGGCTGAGTTACTCCAACGACTATGGTGGCCACGTTCTCGGCTCAGTTCTGTCTTTGTCCAAGTGCCGAGTAGAAGACGCCAACGACATTGATGATGTCATAAATGAGATCAAGGAGAAGAATGCCCATGCTACGCAAACCAGGGCTATAATGATGAAGGTACGATACTTGCCTCTGTGGAATGATATGCACTCACAGCGGCTATGCTATAGTTTGCACTGCCACACATCCCGCCTATGGTCATTGCGCTCCTCCCTACGTCAGGATCAGAGTCCGCCGAAGAGATCCATGCCTTGCAAATCTGTGTCTTGAAGATGGCAGCCGAGCTCAGCCTACCCGTCATAGTATGTGCAGCTGATGGTGCCGCAACGGAGCTAGCGGCGCAAGCAAAGACCGACTCGCTCCCATCTGAGAAAGAACCCTTGGTCTATGAGTATCCACTCTTTGGTATCTCGCTACGTGCCCCGGTCTTTGAGCGCACCGGCCCTCTCGTCTCTGTTCAGGACCCAAGCCATGCACGCAAGACAGCGCGCAATCAGCCGCAGCATGGAACGCACACTGCAAGCCTGGGCACAGGCTACTTGGTCAATCGTTCGCTTGTACATCTGTACAGTACTGGGTGTTCTGGTCTTCAACATAGTGATGTTGAGAATGTCGACAAGCAAGACGATGGTGCTGCGCGCAGACTCTTTCACCATATCGCACTCGAGGCGATGACCTTCCAAGGTGCCGACAATGTGCAGTACATCAAGGATGAGTTCCTTGGATTATTTGTCTATGCCTTTATCCTTGGTATGTCAATTTTACACCATCGGGTAGAGAAAAGCAGTCGCTGATTGCTCAATTGTGTTCCAGGCGAACTCTTCGATGCATGGCTCTCACGTCGCTTGTCTGTAAGAGACCGTGTCATTGCAGCGCTGCGTGCACGTTTCTTCCTGCATATCTGGTGTTCACATGTCCAGATGCTTGAACACCGCTATCCAGACCTATACTCGCTAGCGAGGTCGTTCATTTCACCTGCCAGCTTCAAGATCTTCAATCGCCTCTGTGATACCCTCATTCTTCTCGCCTTGGCATATGCTCGTTACTATCCTGACGAAGCATTTTGTCCTTGGCTGCTTGGAACCGACTTCCTCGAGCACTTCTTCGGCCTCGCACGACGGATGCTCCCCAACTTCACATATGCTGAGCTGCTCAAACTCGTCAAGCATGTTATGCTTCGACAGAAGATCCTCCTCACACGAAAGACAAGCAAGCAAACTGGATGCAGTCAGGCTGGTATAGATCGAGGAGGGTGCTCTGGCTATATCTTTGACTTCGACAACAGCCCACTGTCGGCGGAGGAGCTCAAGAACAGTCGTTCTCACCTTTCAAAAACTGAGTTGAACCTTCTAGTTGAACTCGCGGAGAAGGAGGCTTCCAAGATTGCGCGGCAACTGCTCCATATCAAGATCGTAAGCCCATCAAAACGTGCATGGGTACTTGCTCCCATCAGTACAGAGACAGCGGCAGCACACCGAAAGCGCAAGAACATGCAAGTTCTTGACGACGACAGTGATACAGACTGGGAGTCTGACCTCGAGGAGGACCTACACGATGACTCTGACAGCGAAGGCGACGATTCGGACCAAATCGCAGCAGAAGACTCTGACTTGGGGAGCAAAGTAAAGGATGCAGCGAAGCACTGTGCGCGCTACACAGCACTCTCCGAAGATTACGACACATCCTTGGAGGAGTGGAGCAAGTTGGGGGCTGCCGGATCAGAATCAACGACATCGCAAGCTGCAGGCCCTGCCCAGTCGAAGCCTCAACCTGCTGCTCCAAGCTCACGGGTAGCACAGGCAGCTACCAACGAATATCGTCCTCATGATGGGAGCACGGGGACGCCTACCGTGCCTGTGACCAGCGCGATTCTTGACAGCAACGGCAAAGTTTCAGTCAAGGTGATGCTTCGTATGCGCCAACTGCATCAATCCGGGACAGCAGTCAAGTCGGAGCGCATCGTGGCTCTTGATCCTAAGTTCTCTTTAAGCAGGTTCGATGGACTGATGACCGGGAAGGCAGTGACACGCCGAGCAAGGGAAGTGGGGAAGAAAATGAGCATCAAGGAGGCTTCACATCGTGTTCGTATCACACAAGTCTTACATGGTGGTACAGCAAGGGAGAAAAAGGTGCGAGAGCATCGCTATGTGACTCAGAGCCAATCAATCCAGAAAATCGCTCGTCGTAAACGGAATGGTGTGTAATTACATCAGCTTACTTTCCTGTGACGATACAGAAGGCTCATGTTTTGCATTTTGCATGGGCAGAAGTACCCAACATTTCGACTAAGAATGTCACTAAAGAAAGCCCACTACGGGCTCGTTGCTTCGTCATTGTGCGGAACTCAAGGAGGACATACGTAGGGGAAGTCTTGGACATATACAAGAAGGTCGGCCAGCGACATGGCTCTGTGGTTACTGCGGAAAGTATGTCTTGTTACGAACGCTGGGACACGCGCCTACTTTATTTTATTCAGGTGCACATGACCCGGAGTCCGGGCTGATCCTCATCCGGATTGGTCCTCCCCCCCTGCTACCTTCCCTCACGTGACCCTTGTCCACATGACCCCCAGGCTCGGCCATCCCCCTTCATGGTCCGGCCTTGTACTATACTTAGATAGGGACTGGTGCGGTACTCACACCGAGGACGCTTCCCATTCGCCATTCACCATATGACTCCCCTCGCTCTGACTCATTCCTCCGAACTCTGACTCACCCCTGCTACCATGACTGTTGCGGTCCTCCCTTCCTTTCTCCTGTGAATCTACTGAGATCAGGACGAGAGATAACGAGTCCTGCAGATAAGATAAGAGCGAAAAAGGAAAGTAGGCGTACAATACGGTACGTAGCGTTGCAGAACACAAGTAGTCCATATCAGGCAAGCCTGATTAGATAACGCCTGATTAGGTAGAAGTTCAACACCCCTCGCCTCGAACTTGAACTCCTTCCACTGTTCCGGACGGCCTCCAACAACACAATGCATCACATATTTCTGGTCAATGAGCTCCTTTACCAGATCCTCGACAACCTAGAAGATACTCCACCAGAGAACCTAGCGCGCCTCGCCAGGACCTGCAGATCCTTTCATCAACCTAGTGTTCGCATCCTGTGGAAGCGACTCAGCAATATCAGCCCTCTTCTACAGCTTCTTCCGTGCGATGCATTAGATATCGAGGACATAACCCATCGATATCTGATCGGCAGTATTGCATTCAGTGGACGAGTCCTCATAGTGAGTGGGCATCGTGATCTGTGTTGATAGTTGAGATACTGACACCATCACAGAAACTCAAGAGATCTCTCCGACCTGACGATTGGATCGTATTCGACAAATACTCCCGCTTCGTGAAATATGTTGATGGGAAGCAGGGGGGAGGTGTCAATGTGGATCTTCGGTACAGGCTCTACTGGATACCGATGGAGACGTATCAAATGTTGCGGGATTCACGTCATGGTCCTTTGTTGCCCTGCTTGCAGCGGATCGATTGGCAGCAGCCTGTGGATGAGGATGAAACTGCGGCATTCCTACTCCTCCACATGTTCCTCAGTCCAGCACTCAGGAGAGTCACTTTTGTCGTTGACGAAGAAGAAGTTCCTATGCCAGCCTTGGACACCATTTTCGAAGGCCTCCACACGAAATGCCCACTTCTTGAGACCATCGAACTACGAGTGGCGAACAACAACTCGCCCTCTGATCTTTCGCTTTCGCTATGTTCGCATCTCGGTAGCTACCACGCATTGCAATCAATCCGCTGCCCAGCCAATCCACTCCGGATCAATGACATCGCCAAACTTTCCCTACTTCCATCGTTGACAACTCTGGACGTTGTGGTTTCTCCTGATCGTAACATCGAATCAGACACGCTCGCGAGTCCGCAAGGACAGCACATTCGGTCCGAATCGAGGGTCCAATGGACGTTCGCAGCTCTCCGAACATTGAAAATGGCTGACATGAGCATGCACTGCATCGGTCAATTGACTTACTTCCTCTTTCCGATGCTCCAATTCCTTGAGTTGAGGTGCGACACCTCGACCGTCTCGGCGCTCGAGGATCCCCTCTTTGCCATCATTGCTTCCCATTGTAACCACGAGACCCTGCACGAGATCAACATCCACGATAAGCGTACTCGCGGAGACCTCGTCACCCATCCTAGCCTCGCGATCACCCCAACGCACCTCCGCTACCTCCTTGCCTTCCGCCACCTCCGCGATCTCTCGATTACGGCGGGCCCCTGGGAGACGGAGTACGACGACGGGATCGTCATGGAGATGGCGTCGGCCTGGCCTGAGATACGGATGCTGGATTTGAATACGGACGTAAGGCAGATGGGGTGGAAGACCTCGTCCATGTGCGCGACCACGCTAAGCATCTACGTGCTCACTCAAGCGTGCCCTCTGTGGTCGCTCGGAATCCTGGTCGACGCACGCGGGGCCATGCAGTTTGACGACATCGCACTGCGGATAGAGCAGGTGCCGTGTTCTCTTCCCCAGCAGAGCAGATTGTTCATGCTCTCCCTGGGATATTCTCCTATCGACGACCCGGGTCGAGCGGCCAGGATGCTTTCCTATGTGTTACCCAAGGACTTGTGGATCTATCAGGGGGGACGTCGGTTTCCTCACACGAGGGCAGATCCCGACGAGGTGCAGGACAGCGAGGACGGCTTGGAGGATTTTCATGCACAATGGGTCAGATTCTCAAAATTGCTGTATCGATATGGTAGTATGCGAGAAGAGGAGCGCATGCGGGCAAGTGGAGCCGAGGAGGGACAATAGCGCTAACACTGTGGGTTGGGGGCAATAGTCACTTCAGGCTTTTCCCTTGTTCGTCCTTTGTTCGTGTACACTTAGCATGAGTGCTTTATTGCTCCATCAGTGCGGTGCATACCTGTGTGTCCCCGTACATCTGTCGCAAATCAATCTTAGGGAGTCCAAGGTGTATGGTTCTTGTGGATCAGAGTATCCCAAAAGCGATACGGATCCCCATCGAACGGCCGATGACATTGTGCGATTGTACCCTCATCAACGCTCGCACCGTGAAGCACTGAGCATACGGACAGACCACGTCTGTGCCGCAGACAGCAAGGGAAGGATCGCCTTCCCCCAACTGCTGCCCAATGGGACTAGCCAGACTGAAGAACACAGGGTCAAAACGTGGATGGGAGAGGAGTATCGCCACCTCGACATCTTCATCATGGAGCATGCACACTGACAGATGGGTGCGGGCGCGGCAACGCGCTCGCCAGTCTTACAACGCTCTGGGGGCAAAGCCTGAGCTGAGAATGGATATTGCGGGTGGAAATTTGGCGAAGACGAGGACGGAAGGTCATTGTATGTAGGATCAGATGTTCGGTACGCGCAGAAGCATTGTCAACTTTGCCGACCAGTTAGGAGAGGAGAAGCACCGGTTCTTGGTCCGTCCCGCGACAAATCCGGAACAGCTGTTGGAACATGTGCGTTAGGTGGTGGCGCGGACTCCTTTGTTGAGGTCGTGCGCAAGGACAGGTCGCCAGAGGATGCCCCCGGGCCCCCCCTCACCCAGACCCGAAAATGGACTGGCCTTTTGGGCACGCGGGGACGTATCGCCTGGCAACGGCGAACGGTGCCGAAGTGTTGGTTATAGTAGAGCATTGGTGCATCATCCATGTGGGTGAGCACTTCGCCGCGATATTGGATGGCGGTAATCGAAAGGAACAGGTGTACGGATAGTGGTCTGGAGAGAGAATGGAGATTCGGTTTGAGAGGAAGGGCAATGCTGGCGATGATAGGGACAGCACGTCGGCAAGTACATGGTGCGAGGGTCGTGTTCAGACGACGATATGATACAGGATGACACAACAGACTTAAAGCTAGGAAACATCGAGTAGTTATAATCGTTGGACAGGTGGGCGAATAAGGGGAAAACATTCTCCATGGCATAGCGGGAGCCTTCACGCATC